>JAPYZS010001073.1:0-31764 GCA_030522925.1 Trissolcus japonicus | reverse complement strand
TATTTCATTTATTATAACGCAATTTTGTTTCACTCAACTCTCCATTGATATCGTTTGAGAACTGTTTGCAACACATTGACTAACATTAATCTAACATTTTTTTGATGAGATAACCTCAAAATGTAGAAAATTTTATAGAAAAATTAAAAAATAGTTATTACTTGACTAGTTACAAGGCGGTAGAGGCTTCTCCCACCGAGTGGGCAGGACAGCACGAGCGGAGCGAGGGCTGTCCATGCTCACGAGTATAGACACAAACATACATAGAAATGTTAAATAGAGCTCAAATAGGGTTTATTTTAAATAAATTTATAAGTATATAAAAACTTAATTCAACTCTTTTTTAATTACTTCATTCAAATGAAATATAGTTAATTCAAGCTACCTTTTTCTTCAGTGAAGTCATCAGCAAAATTAATAATACTTTAAAATTTCCCCCCGTAGGGTCATAACTGCTTGCAGTTATGTGTAACTTTTTTTCAATATTGTCTCTATATTATGTGACGGGTAATGTTTTAAACCCGTCACTTACCCGCGCTTTTTCGCACGTGTGCGGGATCGATCGCTTCACGCATGCGCGCGCATAGGCATACCGTTGCCGAGCTGCGTGGCGTCGCGGGACGCCATTCCTTTTTGTGAGGTTAACGACCCGTGACGTCCGCCATCTCGCGCTTTTTTCTGCTCGCCATCTCGCCGTGCCGTAGCTGGAAAGTAAGTCCCGCACCGCGCGTTTTCGCCAGGCCGAACCTGGCAAGTTTCACCGCGACGCGGAACCCACCCGACGAGCGACGACCAGGACGTTGAGACCCAGCCAGCCACTGGGAAGATGACCGGCTAGGCCTGCCCGAGGGACGCTGCTGGGCTGCGGGCCCATCACCAGCACCATGCCGGGGCCAATGGCCCCGGCCCTAAGTAAGTGTACCGTTCTTACGGTGCCTGTCCAGGTTCTCCCCGCCGCGGTAATGTCGCCCTTCAGGCGGCATCACAACCCTGTCCGCGGTGTCGTGGCCCTTCAAGCCACGACGCAACCATGACCCCCGACTTTCTCTCTCTCTCTCACCCTGACTCCGTTTTCTTTATTTACTCTTGGGCACTAGGCCCATGTAAAATTAGAGTTATCGTCCCACTAGGGGACGGTACAATAAACCGTGTTTCTTTCTTTAGCAATAATTTGCATTTTCTTTTCCCCTCCTCCTCGCCCGATCAATCATTTGTTTTGTTTCTTTCCTGTCTATGGTGGTGGCCCGCGAGCCACCAATTTCATTAAAATTTGTTTTCTGCCCCTAGCCGTGTAACCTGCGCCCTGGTTGAGCTAGCCGTGCTCGCCAGGAGACGCAAATTTTGCTCGCGTTAAGTGGTTGGCCGTTAGCCGAAACGGCCTGGCGCCCGTTCCCCAGTTTTTATCATTTGTTTCACGCTTAATCAAGTACCCGGTGTGGACCCAGGGCCCGGGACGGGAATCGACCCTGGGAAAGCACCGGGTTACAAATGGCGCCCAACGTGGGGCGGCCATCGATTCCGCGTTCCCCGTCAGACCCCGTAACCGATGCCCTCTTCACTTCCGTTTCTTTTGTTTTCCGGCGTGCTCCCAGCGGTGTTGACATCCCGCTGGGCAACTCGCACAATTCCCGTGGACGAGCTTTTCTCGTCCACGCCCCGTGAAATAAAATCATGCAATTTTACTTTGTTTTGAGATTTAATTTTCTTAACGCGTTGCGACTTGCAAATGTTTTTCTGCGAATCCATTTTCTTTTATTTTGATGGCCAAGTGCGATTGTTATTGTTTGAGGGCGATACCCTCAAACATAAACAAAGCGGCCTAATTGCAACTTAAATGTTTTGTTTTGACAGGCAGAAATTAAGATTGAAAATTTTTACTGCCGAATATTATTTTCGTTTGAAATATTATTTTCAAAATTTCTATTTCTAAATTTGAATGTTTTGATGACAGGTCGTGGGATATGGGAACACTGACCTATCCCACACCTGTGACATATGTTAGAGAGAGAGAGAGAAAATGTGACTTGCTTGCTTGCTTGCTTATGCTCACGCCCTGGACGAAGCACCTTTTTACACTTGCTTGCGCTGTGCTTGGTGATGCCCCGCACCCAGTAGCGACCTGATCACCCCGACTGCTATTCCCGTACCCGCTTTATCTCCGCTTCCTGACATTCCTGTCCGGCACACCAAGTAAACATTGTTTACATGTTACATTCTATTTGATGTGATTTTGCACTTGCTTGTGCCCCGTATGTGTTACGTGATAACGCCCTAACACTCTTTGCGTTTGCTTGTCGTGCAGTAGGTGCCCCAGGTCAGAACCAGGGCACCCCCCTATAATCTGACATATCTAACCTAGAAAATTTTGTTTGAATGTGTTTTCATCATTTCATCATTTCATCGTTCTCGGTGCCGCTCGTCGCGAGCACCGTTATCCGTCCCGCGACCCTGACCGCGATGACAACCGCAACAACGACGGTCACCTGGTCCACCAGGGTGGCCCAGCCCCCCGCGCGTACGGATTTGGGTGCAATCCCTCGACGCATAGGGGGACTCGGTAGGGAAGATCCCTTTGGGTTTTTGGAACGACGCGACTTACAATTAAACTCATATGTTTTTTGAAAAACTGACGAAAATTTTCGATCCCCTGCCTTCCAATTTAGTAGTCTCGAGTCTTATCCACTGGACCACCAGTAGATTTGAAGTTACATACCTTTATAGAAAAACTCAATCATATGATGAATGTATATTACGAAAATATAAATATTTTATATTTTTGAATATAAATTTAGTTAAAACAATTAAAAAAATATATAAATTTAAAATGTAAACTAAAATAGATTCACAAATACATAATTTATACAATTATTTTATAAGTTACATTAGTTTCTCTCTATATAAATTTGATTTAAAAAATATTAGTCTTTATATTTTTTAAAAATATAAATTAGGGAATATATAAAAATATAAGAAAATATATGTCATTATATACAAAATAAGTGAATGGGCACTTATTGTACGTGAACGGTCGTGCACATTTTTCAAAAAAGTGAACGACTTTTCACTTATTGTGAGTGTGTATGCACTTCTTTTACGTGCATTTCACTTATTTAGATTTATTAAGTTCAGCAATTGAAATTAGGACATTTCGTAATTGTATACAGGAAGTCAAAATAGATTCAAAATCAATAAATTTGAAAGAAATTTTTTGCTCGATAAAAACTTAATATTGAACATCAAATGGCGTGGTATACCCATAACCTAACCTGAAAATGGAACCGACACGACCGCGGTAAGCAATTGAAATTCAAATATTGTATTTATTTATTTTTTCGTTAGACCTTATCGTTCATTTTTTTAGAAACATAATATTCGTGGAGTTCGTAACCGCTCTGCCCAAGCAGAAAAATACAGTCATAACGACGTTGGCACGACGTTGATGAAGTTGTATCGACTCTGTTCGACAACGTTGCGCCAACATTGAGTAAATGTTGGCATGTGACGCAACGCCAAGGTTGTGTGCCAAAGTTGTTTCTACATTGTTTGCCAACGTTGTCCCTACGTCGTTTGCCGACTTTTCTATTACGTAGGGCCGTCGTTATTGTTTTTTTTAAATAATAAAAAAAATCGTTTTCATATTATTATATGAAAAATTTAATAATCATTTTATTGAAACTTATTGTGGTAGTGATATTTTATTATTTAGAAAATTTTTTATAATTTTTAAGTGGGTTAAAATTTAAAATTACGGGAATTTCTGCGTTGAACTTACAATGTTCGCTGGTGTTGGAAAACAACGTTGAGTTAATGTTGGTAAAACAACTGACTTTAAGGCGATAAATGAGGTTCGGTGTTTGCGAAAAACGTGACAAGGTCCTGTGCAAAAAATAACTACCGAAATATTGAACAAAATATATCCAACGATTTATAGAATTGCAGAGAATCGTTGGATATATTTTGTTCAATATTTTAATAGTCTTAAGTAATGATCGAATGTTAGAAGGAATGGCAAATTTTTATTTGGTTATCGCAAAACCTTGCTTTATCAAGGAATGTTCAAAAGGATATCGATCTTCAAAAATGCCGGGTCTGTCAGATCTACGCGGCTTTTTGCCCCCCCCCCCGTCCCGGGGGTCCCCCCCCTTCCCGTGGGCGGGGGCCCCCCCCCGGGTTCCCCCGGCCCCCCCCCCCCCCCCCAAAGCCTTCGGAAGGGCCCGTGCCTCTAGACCCGAATGCCCGTGGAAGGACCCGAGTGTCTCCGGAAAGTCCCAAAGGCCTGTAGGATGGCCCGAGTGCCTCTAAAAGGACCCGAAAAAGGCCCTCGGTAGGACTCGAGTACTTTCGGAAAGATCTGAAAGCTTCCAGACGAACCCGACTGCTCTTAGTGAAGGGCCTCGGAATAATCCGAGTCCCTTCGGGAGGACTTCCTCCTTCCGAGGAAGGGTCACCCCCCAAAGGGACCCACTTCCTGAATACCTTCGGGGAGAGCGAGGAGGATCCTCTTCATCTTCTTCTTCTTCTTCGGAAGAAAAAGGGGGTGACATATGAATTTTTCAATGTAATATTTGTCTGTGTTTTCTCTTTGTTTTCCGCTTGCCGCCCGGCTCAGCGGCGGGGGGGGGGGGGGGGGGGGGGGGGGGGGGGGAGATGACATTACGCTTGAGACTTATACGGACAGAATTCATTTCATAAATATAGAATAACGTCAATGCCCTGAAACATGAAAGTCCTGCCTCGATAATCCATTCTGGCAGTTGCCTTAACGTCCAGGGAACCACGAAAACCTGGACAAAGTGGCCGGCCAGAGGGATCGAACCCCCGACCTCCCGAATGCAAACATGGCAGCCGTAGCCACTCAGCTAACTCGCTCGCTATAATTTTTTATAATATGAAGTCATTACTTTCTTAGTAATTAGCAAAATCAATATATATTTATTTAATTAATATTTAATTTTATTTAATTAATATTTAATTTTATTTCATTAATATTTCATTTTATTTAATTAATATTTAATTTTATTTAATTAATATTTAATTTTATTTAATTAATATGAATTTTCCTCCGTAAGATCATAACTGTTTGAACTTATAACTTATAACTTTTATGGAGCAGATACTCGGGGCACTGCAACTCGGGTTGCATTGCACAGGTTGAGGATCCTCACCCTGAATGTTCATTGAAATCAAAATTTTGTAAGCTTTAACCTCTCCCAATCTTTCGAACGTATTTCATAAAGATCCCTAAAGTATCCCACTTTCTACAATAATATTTTATCATTTAATTTTTTTGAAATCTCTAGTCTATAATAACAAAAATTTTACTATTTTTTATTCAGTTTAGATTTTCGTTCGAATGCTTTGACGACTGACTTTAATTTACCGCTAATGATACTGAAATCGACAAAAGAAATGCGCCAGGCTTTAATGCCGCGAGGCTGCATAAAACCTGCTGCGATTTCATTAAACGCGGCGGCGGCTCTCGCAATTGCGAATGAAAATTACATAGCCGAGACCTTCCTCGGACGTCGTCTTCTCACTTGGGCGCGATTCTTTCACTCTCACTCAAGTATGCCCTCATAAGTAAAGCTTAAATAAATTTTGCTTTTGTAGGCCTGCGGCAAAAATTGTGCACGCGATGATACGATTGGAACACCCTTGTAACGTCCGTGCTCTTTGCAGTGTCATTCGAATAATTGGAAAATTAACAAGATGAACTATTGACGGTTGAAAGTACGATTTCAGAGTGCTGAATATTGATTTGACCATTAAAGAACATTAAAGATTTTTTTTTCAGAATTTGAATAAAAACAGGCTCGAAGATTTCAAAAAATCTAGACTGAGAGTTGAAATAATTAGTTGATTGTACAATAATCAATTATGAATAAGACATGTGTTTCTGAAAGTAGGTGCCAAGTCACGTGGCAATGATATGACGCTTTTCAATACAAAGAGAAAAAGAACGAAAAAGAAAAAAGAATAATGAAAAATAAATATGAAATTGACGCGTTTCCTGCGATTGAAACGCGCATATGGCAGTTCCTGTCACCTTTAATGTATATAGAAAAAATTCTGTTAGTACAATGCTCTCTTGAAACTCATTGACGCAAGTTAAAACAAATACAAATTCATAAACGTATCTTAATTGTCTGGCATAATGAATAATGAATGTGATCTTTAAATTTTGAAGAACAAAAAAGTCAACAAATTGTAATGAGAGTTATACTTTCAGACAAGTCTTCACAATTTTTATAAAATATAAAATCTTTTCAATTGCAAAAAATGATAGCACTCAAAATCATTCACCAATCCTGAAATAGAACATTACAACAATTGCATTTCAAAATAGTATAGGACGATGCACGGTGTGATATTAATTTGATGCATATCTCATTTTTGGTTCACATAATGTGCACCCACAATTGAAAAGTAATCATTACGATTGAATTACGAATCAGCGTGTTCTTCTGTAGGCTGGTGCTAATAGATGCATAGAGATAAAATGCCTTCGTAAATTTCATTTGTAGTACAATGTATCATCATCCCGGTCTGTTACAAATTAATATCAATTTCTCTAAATAAAAGACTTATTCGTACCGATGCTGATAGTATAAAAAATAAAGGTCTGTGAAGATATCATTTTTATTTACTTTTCCTCTCCATTCTTATTTACTGAAAGAAGCGTATTTAATTCTAAATAAAAAGGAGGGGGCATAGTTAAATAGCTCAAAATATATTAAAGAGACGATTCATTTGAAATAAAAAAAAAATATCTGCACTGTTCGATAGGAAACTGAATATGAAGGATAAGACGATGGCTGAAATAATTAAGGAAAGAAATGTACGCAAAGAGCACACTGAATGCGAGGATATGTCAGATTTTTTTTTGAGTCGTGTATACTCATTAGCGTGCCGAGGTGCATTCCTATGAGTCAGAACCAGTTGGTGCGAGGATAATTTTAAGTGCAATTTTTGTCCCGTGATTTTGCGCGGCATCGTACAACCTGTCGAAAAAATATGGCATATGTGTTCATTAATATCAATTCACTATCACGAAATAATCGATTTTAATTGACAGGCCAGAAATAAATAATTTTCACGAAATATTAATATTCCGTGGATTTGAACGATAAGCAACAATGACTGGTCAGGTCTATAAGAGAAGAAACGTTGAATAATAGCGCTCGCGTTAATAACTTATCGCGGCGTGTTATCGGTACCACCGTGACTGTTAAATCTTGATGTATGGCTTTGGAATAAAGTACAGAGCGAGAGAAGAAAAAAAATACAATGAAGAAAAGAACGCTTTAAATCAAGACCGGTTGATCCAGATTAATCCGCGAGCTGCCATCATAAGCGATCGATCCACGTTTTCCTCCCCGCCCGGCCCGCGAATACACGGAAATGTGTTTTCGTGTTCCGTCGATATACAAGAGAGAAGTCGCGCGATTCAGAGTCTCGTGCGCACGATGCTGAGAAAATACATTATAATATATGTAATGGTGACATGCGCAGTGATCAATGATCTTGTATACGCAAATACGAATTATTATCTTAAATGTTTACTGCATCTAACAAATGTGAATAATTTGTAACTTATCGTATTAAAATGGCTCCATTTATGTATCCTGATTTTACGTGTGATTTCGTTCATTCACTCACGTTTTTAATTTACTCCATTGACGAATTCGAAAATAATATTGTTCAACAAAATAAAAACATAAACAAACATGTATTTATATTTTCTAAATAAAAATTAAATAAAACGTATCTTTATGCACTGGAAATAAAAAAATTACTACTAATTATTATTTAAATAATGTGACAAAAACATTAATATAAAAAAGAAACTTTGAAAACCGCAACACACATATTATTTAAGCATAACTAAAAAAAGAACGAAGTTAGTTCAACAGTATTTGTCGTACCATTCAATCGTAGCAATTCGATGTTGAAAAATGTTTTTTACCGGCGAAAACATTTATTTGCGAAGAGGTGACCTCATCGGCACTTTTCAGCACAGGACCGTCACTGACATCAGCCCACGCGAAAAGTCAGTGAAACCGTCTCGCTTATTCATTCCCAAGGACGACTTGTGTACGTTACTTGGACTCGGCTGGTAACAGTGTTACGCGATCATGTCCAGTTTTCATGCCTGCAAAACTCATGTGACAAATGGTATATTGATTTTATCCGAGCTTGAATACCAAATTTCAATCATATAAACTTTTCCGAAGCCAAGCAAAAAAACAATCGTGAGAAATACTGTGCAAGTTTCATGCCATCATACGTGCACACAACTTTATTGTACCATTAACTATTGCAAAATTTGTAGCACAAGCAGTTATATCAGCTGAAACAATTTATGGTACATGAATCCACCTGCTTTACTTGTGCCGACAATGTTAACGTCGCGATGGATGATTCGTATTTCACAAAATAATATATGTTCCAAATAAAAATAAATTATTTCGTGTGAATTATTTTTCCACAGTGAAAGGAAACACATTTGTTGACTTTTCGCTAATTCAACAAACATGTTTTAGTCATTTAATTTTTTCTTTCTTATATATCTGACGTTATATATTTTACGAAAACAATTGATTCAGAAAAACAATTATAGCGAAAGATATGCGTTTGTACTTAGCATCATTCGTTATCTGTATATAATGAATGAGATGAATTTCAAACTCATATATTGGCACTAAAACAAAGTCATTGAACAATTAAATATTTTTATGTTCAGGATTATGCGGTCGTTTGATTTATGTCATAACATGATTATAATTAACTATAAATAAAAATTGGAAAAATGAAAAAAATGTAAAAAGAAAGGTCTATAAAATTTTCTATTGAACTATTGAAATTTGAATTAAAATTTATGTTGAAAAGTTGTTCTTCGATTTAATAAGGTTTTAGGAGTTAGCACTCCCCATCAAATTAGATTGAAATTACACCAGAATTTTAGTTTAATAAGAAACTATTAATGCCCATGAGACCCGAATGTTGACCAATGGCCAATTTTGAATTCCCGCAAAGTTGAAGCTTTATTTTAGGGAACTCAACCTAGCACCCAAACCTACTGAATATATGTGAACAATTACAAATTAATTTGATTGATTTTAGTCTTTCAAAGTCTGTCAAAATGTTTCACTTCACCCCTTGAACACCACCGCTTCGGAAGGGGGAGAGTTTAACGTCATACTGTATCTAAATTTCTTAGTTAGTGTCATTCTCATAATGCACAAATGTAACAGTTTAACTATCTGAGGCACACTACTGTATTTAAATCACTCTGAGTCTCACATATATTTTTTATTAATATTTTTTCCAACAGGTATTTTACAATAAAAAAGGATCATCTTCAAATTGTCTAAGACACACTGACTGCTTGAGACATATGATTGTGTTTATTTTGAATCAGGATACAACCAATTCTAATTTGATGCTGAGTCTGTGACTCATTGAGTGTCTGAGATACACTAGAGTGCCTAAGAGTCTACTGCTTTATTTATATTTGTTGATCAGAAAGTAAAACCGTCAGAGACACCATTATGTCTCTTAGGCGATTACGTGTGTCACACACGCGTTCCACAAGTCAAAAGAAAATTGAAAAAAAAACAAATAAATAAACAAACAGAAATTAATTATACAAATATTAAATCAAGAGAAAATATATAAAAAATAAATAAACACAAAACACAAATCACCAAACATAAAATAAAAGAATAAATAAAGATGTTCTTTCAATTAGTGGTTTTGCAATCAAATAAAAAATTTGCGCTGATATAATGTGGCGTCAATAACAAAAATTATCAATCAACAATAATTTTTTAAACGTCAGTACGAAGCTGAGATGAATAGTAATACATTCGTATAAATAATAGTAAGGAAAAGCAGCTACCCTATAAGCACAAGATATTCAGAGAATATAAGACGGACATAATAGATGTTAAAGAATATTGAAAAATGTTATATTTAATGTCCGCCTGAATAATAATTCTGAACTATTAATGCAAATTTTTGAAGTAATATAAATATTCTAGAAATGTTATTTAGACGGACATGAGGATAATATTTTTTAATATTATGTAGGGTAGTTTCGACAGCAAGTTAAGTTGAAATGACAACGGTGTGCGAACCCGGCTGCGACGTGAGCGCACAGTTCTCTCGTGAAGCTGAACAGAATCAGCGTTAGGTCTACGGCTCTAGCCGACACGCGGCCTAACCTAAAACTCGCCACCTTGGTCACCAAACGGTTCTGACCGATCATCGCTGCGACTTGATCGCAAAGAAATACGGCTCTTGCCAAACTCCCAACTACACGTAATGAAATAGAGGAGTAATTTTTACTAGGATTCGCAGTAAAAGTGTAACTGAAATACGAAACATGATAAATTACTAGTCTAGTTTGTAATATTTATTTTAAAATCACAATGTTAAAAATTTTAATTTGTTATGGAATTTTATGCTGGGCCATGAGAGATATATCGTATTGTTTTTATCACACATTTAAGTTTATTTATTTCATTTCTTTATTCGAAAAACTGTGAAAGTTTAAGATCGACAAGTTTCGAACCCCGGTCTCTCACAGCCCATCATGCGTGATCGCTCTAGGCCCCGAACTACCAGATCTAGCGATACAGAGCGATATAGAACGCCTACATACGTTAGAAGCAGTATGCGATGTGCCTAAGAAATTTTCACGCCTATATTGTATTTTTCATCACTTTCTTCAGAAATATTATGTATAAAATAGTAAAATTTTGCATGTGCTCAGCAATTTTTCATGCCTATATTATATTTTTCATCGCTGTCTTCAGAGACATTATGTAGTAGGCAGTCCTGTCACAAGATTCCTCGATATCCTAGTGAAAATTAGTGTATCATTTCTTTCTGTGTATGACTCTTGTTACAAAAACCCGGCACTGGCCGCACAATTTCAACGACTCTTGTCGAAATTTTTACGACTCTGGTCGTGCCAAACTTCGATTGAGACATCGGGAATTTTCACGGTGCCCATTTCTTTTTCTTTCTTTCATTTTTATAGTGCAAATATTTTGATTTTTTGTACTTTTTAATTTCAATATCTTTAATAAATAAAGTGTTTATCTCATAAAATTGTGTGCCACCATTTTCTTTGACCCTTTTTCTGATCCGCCATTTGTAATTAACAATCATACAGTCCACTTAACATTCACACAAAATGCAATTCACAAATTCAAAGTCAATATTATTATAATATTGTTCAATCCTTGAACGAGTCTGATCAGAAAAGGCAAAATAAAAGGGATAAACTGAAAAATCAAGTGGCATACAATTGACTATCTCAAGGTCGAACTTGTAAACAAAATTATTAATGTTTTCAAGAATTTTTGCTCCTAAGCAATTAGTGCCGTGCCGTGCCGGGAATCAAAACAATAGATAATTAAAGTGCGGTTATTTATTTTTTCGAATTAGTGTTTTTCGATCAAATCAAAATACGGCTGAAATAAAAGTTGTGCAAGTGACATTAAAATATTTCAGCGACAGTTCGCGTTCAAATCGATGCAAAATTTATACAACGGGTTTATCCAATTTAAGTCGAACCAATCAAACAAACTTTGTAATTCCGTCAACTTTAGTGTTTGCAATTTCAATTTTCGATCAACTTTAGCGTTTTTGACAAAATTTTCAGTCCAATTTAGCATTGTCAATTCCAATTTTCGATCAATTTTCGTGCTTTATTTCTTTCACGTGTGCAAAACAGGCGTCTTCAATTTAAGTGAGGGGATCACACACCAGGACAAGTACATGTCAAGTAAAACAAACAATTTGTGAGCTCGGACAAAGCCTAGGAACATCAACACCGCAACGGCGGGCATCTTATTCAGCATTTCAGTCCTGTAGGACGAACCTCTAGCACCAAGCCACTCTCGTGGATGGACACGAGTCATTGCAGTTGAATGAAAACTGCACAACTCAACTCTCACAAGAGGAGTTGATGCCATCAACGTCACGCTCATTCAACTTGGCCTTAGAGAAGGTTGGCAGTTAGCTCCTTAGCTAACGGACAATAACAGAAGCAAATCATACCTCAAGCTGGGGTAGCTTCAACCATGGCTACAACCAAGTTAGAGGAAATTGAATAGTCGTTTAGAGATGCAGATGACCAGATCAAAATTTAAACACTCATCGCAAACGTGTGCAGTTACTATCGTAATATAGTAAAGGTGGGCCAAATACTTGAATCGAAACAGGAGTATGCGTTAGAAGTTCTACAAGAACGACAGGCTTATCTACAATCCCAGGTGGAGAAAGCACAGGCCGTTCACGCCCATCTCAACATCACTGCCAACGCTGATCAAAAGGCTACCTTGGAATATTTTATATAATATTTGCTCTAATGGCAGGAAGCCATTAGAGCAACTCTAATGGCAGGAAGCCATTAGAGCAACTCTAATGGCAGGAAGCCATTAGAGCAACCACACCAACCAGACAGACATCCACATCTGCTGCAACCGACACCGCTGGAACAGTATTGCGCCTTCCCAAGTTTGACCTAGTGCCCTTTGATGGCACATTTGAGCAGTGGCAAAATTTCCACGACTTATTTAAGGCCACGGTGGACAGCCACTCGTCCTTATCTAAAGGTACGAAAATGCAGTACCTGAAAGCATCTTTGAAGGGTGAAGCAGCCATTCTTTTGGGCGCATTGCCGATCACAGACGAAAACTATGACATAGCCTGGACAACGCTCAAAGAACGCTACGAAAATAATCGAGCACTCATAACTCTTCATTTAAACAAGATTACAACATTTAAACAGTAGAGCAGGACGCCCTCATAAAACTGAGGTCACTGAAGGACACCCTCACCGTGTCCATTGACTCTCTTAATCTGCTGGGAGTGGCAGCTGACACTTGGGGACCGCTGTGGATCCACCTTATTATGCAGAAACTGAGTGTGGGGATCCAAAAGGACTGGGAAAGGTCCCTGATGGGTACCACTGAGTACCCAGAGTTGAAACATTCAACACTTTCTTACATAACCAGATTCGAATGCTGGAGAACCTAGACCTCAACAAGGAGGGCGACTTAGTTTCCAATCAGCAGAAGAGACAAAAATCAACCCTCGTAGCTACCGTCAGGGAGTCAGCGGGTGGCTGCTGTTACTGCAGACAGCCACACCATGTGTTTCAGTGCGAGGCCTTCAAGACTCTCAGTATCTCGGAGAGATACCAAGCCCAACGAGATAAGGAGTTGTGCGCTAACTGTTTGTTCACAGGTCACAAACGGAAGGACTGCCACAGCAAGGGCAGATGTCGGCAATGCTCAGAACGTCATCACACGTTACTACAGTATGACAATCACCGAAAACAAACAAAGCAAGGATGACACATCTTGTCAGCGCAGAAGAAGACGCTCGCTCCACGATGAAATCGGATAGCACTTCAGAATTGGAAACAACTTCGAACCCAGAGAGCACTCCAATCACGCTGCACTCGATGCCACTCAATACGGAAGTGCTTCTGGCAACAACGCTCGTACGAGTACATTCCAGTAATGGCAAGTCGGGAGTAGTCAGCATTGCTGGACACAGGGGCCGAGACTTCGTTAATTAGTGAAGCCCTAGTACAAGACCTGAACTTGCTCAGGCAGAAAGCACGGGTAACAGTAAGCGGCCTTCAAGGCACGCAAACAGGCATGGTCAAGTACTCCTCCAGTTTTCAGTTCTCACCGGTTCATGACGGCTCTAGTCGTTATGACTCAACAGCATACGTCCTTGACATCACGAACTATCACCCAAACAGGTTCTCACCTAAGAGTTATGCGGAACTTTACCGGTAAAGTTACCGGATACTAGCAAATCCAGAACCAAGTGCTGGACTACGAATTGATCTGCTGATGAGAGCAGACATACTTGGCCAAATCATGCAGGAAAGATTCTTGCGCTTGCAGAACACTCAAATAACTGCTCAAGCAACCAAATTAGGCTGGATCTAGTCTGGCCCTTCTGCCACAGCTCAAGCTAGTCACAACATCACCGTCAGTCACGCAGCGGTCAACGAGAACATGTTGTTACAAAGGTTCTGGGAGATAGAGGATTTTCCTGATCCCAAACCTCAGTCAGGAAAGGATGCCCACTGTAAAAACATCTTTAGAACCTCAACTACTTGAGACAATACCTGTTGCTATATTGTGTGACTACCGTTCAAATCGGAAAAAGACAAGGCAAGCCTGGGCGAGTCCAAGAGCATCGCCATAGCCTCTTGGCATGGTGTGTCCAGAAGGCAAGACAAATCGCCAGAACTGCGCAAGCAATATACCTTACTCATGGAGGAGTACGTTCACCTTTAACACATGACGGAGATGGAAAAAGGTGACTGGAAGTTGGACCAGTGTGCATTTCTGCCACATCACGCGGTGGTCCGTGAAGATCATCTGACAACCAAGCTTCGATTGGTTTTCAACGCTAAGACAAAGGGATGCGTCTCACTAAACGACGAGCTATGTGCTGGACCAAAATTGCAAAATGATGTCTCAAATGTGGTCACGTACTGGAAGAGACACGTTTTCGCACTAAAAACAGACATAACCAAGATGTTCTGGCTGATAAGCGTGCATCCAGACGATACGGAGTATCAATGCATCGTTCATGCTGATGCAAGCGCGAGTGAACTCAAGTTCTACAAGCTGAATACTTTTAACACAGCAAGGCTGTATGATTTTCTAGGTTGGCTGGCGCCATTCGTTATACGTGCAAAATTGGCCATGCAGACTTTGTGGCTGGCCAAGGTTGCCTGGGATGAGATTATGCTTTGTTTTGGCCCTGGCCCCCAGCAGGCAATAGTGAAACTGATAGGCTTTGCAGGTGCATCCAAGAGCACTTACGCAGCTGCAGCCTATCTGCGCGTCGAATACACACACGGAGAAGTTAAGTCCCATCCACTACAGGCCAAAACGAAGGTAGCACCCATTAAAACCTTGTCAATATCCCGCCTGGAATTGTGTGTGTGGAGCCGTGCTGCTAACCAACCTGATAAACAGACTGAAAACATCATGGCTGGGAAGAATTGATTATGTCTGTTGCTACATTAACTCGCGCATAGTGCTGGATTGGCTAGCGAAGCATGCCTCGAATTGGCATACGTTCGTCGCCAACCGAGTCAGTTTTATGTAGATAACCTGTTCAGAGATCTTCCGGAAGTATATGCCTGGCAACATGAATTCTGCTGATTTGCCTTCGAGAGGACTGTCGGCGCAAGATCTAGTGAACTCACTACTCTGGTGGCACGGCCCAGATCTGGCCACATTTTAGCCAGAGGTACCTGAACTAGAAGAGCAAGCCGCAGACGCCCTCGAGATGGCACGTGAAGCCTGCCATACAATCGCAGTGCATCAAAGAGTTACTGTCACACTTCCAACGTACCTGACACGCTGCTCAACGTGGTCAAAGCTCAACCGAGTCATTGCTCATTGCCTTAAGTACTTGGACATTCTGAAGGAGATGATTCATCACAAGGATTGCAAGGAAGGGCAGCCCCACACTTTGCTCAGACACCATCAGACAAGAGCTATACTACAGATGGAAAGCTTGGGATAAGCAGACATTCACCGCGTCACTACTCCGATGCGCAGAGACTCATATTCATCGAGTACAACAGGACACAGCCTTTCACAGCGAGATCATTGCGCTGAAAAAAGGACATCCCGTGTCAAAAAGGTCGCTATACCAGCTCAGCCCGTTTCTTGATGAGCAAGGAGTGTTGCGCATCGGAGGCAGGCTGTAGTACTCCACACTGCCGAGACATCAAAAACCCAATTATTTTGCCGAAAGATTGATTGAACAATTTACTCATTAACCACGTTCATCGCAGAGGACTTCATGGAGGTTTGCAACTCACTCTTGCAATGCTCAGAGAGAGATATTGGGTCATACACGCCAGGAATAGGGCAAAGCAGGTAATGCTTTGCCCTATTATATATTTTATCGAGTGCAAGTGACGCAGTCGGTGCGTCACTTGCATTTGTTGCAGACACAACAAATGAGCCCTTGCTCGAGGCTAGGTGCAGTGAATCACCTCCCTTCACAAACGTAGACCTAAAATATGCTGGCCCCTTCACAATGACGAGCGCATCAAGACGTGGACACAAAACCCACACGGTCTGGGTGGCCATCTTTGTTTGCTTCTTGACCAGGGCAGTATACCTGGAGATTGTTGATGATGGCACCACAGCGTCCTTCATCGCGGATTTTAAATGTTTCACCTTCGGATCTGTCCAGTTTCACCTCCTGGTCTGAGGTTTCACCTCCTGGTCTGAGGTTTCACCTTAGACCAGGCTACCACCCTCAAGGATGCGCACAATAAACTTGACAAAATTTTCAAGACCATCATCCGGGACTCTGAATGGAAAAACTACGTTGCAGTGGAGAAAATTGAATGGAAATTCATCCCTCCAGAAGCACCACATCATGAAGGCCTTTGGTAGTCAGCGGTGCGTGCTTTTAAGTACCTCTTTAAACGCATACTTGTAATGTTCACGCCCGCTTGGAATGAGATGCACATCATGCTCAGCCAAATCAAGGCCTGTCTGAACTCCAGATCAGTGACACCTTCCACTGATCATTTCTCCGAAGGCATTTTTTGATAAGTATGAGCCTCAAGGCTGTACCCGAGCGCAATCTACTGGACAGATTCTCCAGTCTTCTCTCCAGATGGCAGACCACGACCAAAATCGTACAGACATTTTGGAAGAGATGTAGGCACGAGTGTGTACAGATTTTCACCAGCGTCGTAAGTGGCAGGATCTGGAAGAGAACATAAAGGTCGGCGACGTGGTGCTGCTCAAGAAAGACAACTATCTACCTTGCGATTGGAGTCTGGCCGTCGTCATTGACGCCAGAGCCGGGAAGGACAATCTTGTGAAGGGAGTTACTGTTCGCACCAGCAACACCCAGCTTAATCAGCCAATCACAAAACTATGCAAACTTCCTGTGCTTGACGATATTCTCTAACCTGCTTGACACAAATTTTGTATTATTTTCATTTCCTTCAATACACTTCAATTTTGTTTATCTTACAACACTTCTCTTATTCTACCTCATTATCTAGTGCATTCACTCCCCAAAATACACGCAATCATTTTCTTGCTTTACAACCTTCCTCTTTTGTCAGCGTAACCCAGCTGATGTGAGTCATTCCTTTCCGAAGGAGGGAGTTCAAAGCTATCTCGAGCTCAAGAACGACGTCTGCTTCTCGACAGAAGATGAAGAGTTCAATTAGAGCAATGTGGCATGTTTCGAGGAGCAATGGTCGGCTCAACAGTTACCCAGTAACAACCCTGAGCACGCCCGCTCGCCCGTATTCTCTCCGCCAAGAAGAGTGTCGACACCCCTGTCGCTGTGGTATACGCCTCGAGGATCGCCACCAAATCTATGAGAGCCTCTTCCAGTAATACCATCTACGCCGTCCTACATGCCTCGAGCACCACCACCGAGTCCTTGGCAATCTCTAAGAGCAAGCCCGACGTATATTCCTCGCGCAACGCCACCAATTTCTTAACGACCGACGAGAACAGCGCCATCTGACTAGCGGTATACGTTAACTCACCCATCTTCTGGCAAGTTGAGTAGACAACGGGCGACCAGGTGGTCAGCTGCGCCACGAACCATGAGTGCATCCACTGTCTTAGTTGAACGGCAACCACGAATTTCAAAGCCTTCAGCCACTCAGCACCATGGAATCGACGTCCCAACTTCGTCACAGTTCCTAGTGCCACGTCCAGGGCACTCTGGCCGTCCTGCTGAGACGTACACTCCCACTGCAGCTCGTGAACAACTGGCTCTTCCATCCCACCGGCTGGGGCCCTACACCATGTCTAGCTCCAGCAGAACAATGTTCAAAGGGCCGACAGCCAGCGCATCACGTCACAGTGGTGACAAAGTTTCTGTTTAGGTCCGCCATGAGCCTCGAACTTTTAGGCTGCCCAAATCGGTTGCTCTCAAGTACCCAGAACAAGGAAACCGACTTCGTCTCACCCACGCCGCCCGTCACCACCGCGTGAAAAGGGCCGTTCAGAATTAGAGTTTTCGGAGCGTACGATTCGCTGAGCGCAGGCGCACGACACGCATGCGTCCGTCGGAGCGTTAGCGTATTCGCAGCGTACCCGCCGTGACAGCCTGACGCTTTATTATGTATTAAAGTATATATTTATTTTTCTTAATTGTGAATAAAGAAAAAAAAATTATAAATAAATAAATGAAAAAAAAGAATAAAAAATAGTTTAGAACTGGAATTTTGATTTTAATTTTGGCAAGCGCGCCCCATTCTTGCTTGCATGGTATCGTCATCAAGACATTGTTTATCTTCTTTTTTACTAATTTGGAATCTTCATCTGATAAACGATTTATCAGGCTGATGATATGCATTGAAAAATGCTTTGCAATTGGTTTGCAAATTTTGGCTAATTTTTGGCTTCGGTGATACTCAGCGCAAGTGTAAGACTTGAAGCCTTCGAAGGCATTTTCGAAGGAGCTCTTCGAAGCTCGTTTTTGGCATTGTGGAAGACGGTTCTACTGTCGAAGAGGCAATATCTAAAAAAACATTTTCGAGCAATATAAAACTTCCTTGATTCAATGTACATAAAATTAATTTATATATATATATATATATATTGTAACGCGGTGGTTACGTTCGATTAAATAATAGAAAAAAATAAATAAATTCTTATTATTGGTTGCACTCACAACCGTCTCCAGCTAGATACAGTCTGATCGAGCGCGAAACAACTATCGCGTTCGTCGCAGGCTATTATAAAGCATTCAAAAAAACAAGTCAAAAATAAAGTCCATGGATCTGATTTTACTAACAAAAAAACTATGTAAAAGAGAAAAAGAAATGACAATTCCGGCGAGACATAAGTGGCGTTTCGATTAGTGACGAAACTATTATGATAAGACAAAGAAAAATTCTAAATAACCGTTAGTGACAAAAGAAAAAAATACACAGAATCGTAGACCGTTGATCTGATTCGAGAAACAAAAAGGAAAACCTTTCGAAGATCGACGACCGGGGACAATCCTCCGACGACGCACTACCGGCTCACAAAAATTATAAAAAAACTAGAGTCTTCAACACGCAAAATTACGCAAAACAAAAAGGGTCACGCAACTTGCGCTCGGGAGGTCCTGAGAAGAGGAGGACGGTCTTGCGATGACCTATATAGGCCGCCTCCCCACCCTGGACGCAGCGCGGTATCCGGCCTGAACTCGAGTTCAGGCCCCTGCAGGAGGCAGGAGGGTCATCCTGGGCCGCCGGTACGCTCCAAGGATTGTAAGCGAGTCTGAAAAAAGTTAATTGGCCTCCGAGCTGAAAATAATGCCTGTCGCTAGTGTCTGCCGCGAATTGATTTATCCCTGGTCCGTCGATCGTGCTCCACAGTGCCTTATTCTTTCGTTCTATCTTTAAAATTCGCCGACCTCAAGGTCGCTTAGAAAAAAAAGAACGCACACTATGCCCGTCGCATGTCGTCTCTAAAAAAACTCTTTTTTGGGGAAGTCTGAGGAGATCCATGGGTCTCCTCAGGAGCTCCCGAACGCATAAGAAAAATGCCACGTTACAATATATATTATACAATCATTCGCGAGGACTACATTTTCAAGTACAATTATAATGTGTACATACTTATACAAAGATCTTTGTGAATATGTTACTAAATCACCGTCAACTTATTATATATTATAATGAATTTTTAAAAAGAACATTGTTTTCGATTTTTCATATATAGATTTTTTTTGTATTCTTTTGTTTATGTGAAGTTAGATGTTTATTATCAAAGAAGATTGTCATATAGACGAAGAAACGTGCAAAAGTTAACTTGATTACTGAAAATAAGTTAAAATGAACATCTTGGAACCGAATGTTCCGAAAGGATTGAGAAGATTGTCGCACTTTCCTCATGTCTGGCAAGAATGGCAAGAGTTTTAGAGAACCGATTGGCTCTTGAAATTGTGTCCGAGGCGATTGCAGCGAGGACCAGATCTCGGCATCATGGCATCACTGGTAAATATAAAACAGTGGCTTCGAAGCACTCGGATTTATAATTTCAATTATCTTAATTCAAAAGATTTATTTCCTGGGGATCTGACAGGAATCTGGCAGACTCTACTGGTCACTTTAGGGTTAAAAATAAAAACTAATTTTTCAGGACGTGAGGTCTTAGATAACTGGGGAAATCTGCAGTGGACATACGAAGAAGAACTGCAAAGAATGAAAGAATGTAATGTCTACTCAGAATGGATGCTGTTTAAAGATATGAAAAAGTTCCAGTCTATCGATCAAATGCGTCGTCTGGATGACGTAAATGAAAGGATTTTTAGTAATAATATTGATATATTATTATATATTTTCGTATATCAATTAAAATTGTTAATAAAATTTGTGATTTTTTTACAGATTCTATGTTAAATCGAGTGGCATCAAACGCTGGAGTGACCTTGTAAATTCTGTCTTACAGGACCATCTTTATCTACTTGTTTGTTTCTTATGTTTGCCGAGACGGACTACTAGAAAAAAGTCTTGGCTGCGACTAACGAATTTCCATGTCTTTTACAATCATTATTAATAATGATCATCGTTTCTGTGCAAAGAAAACTTATACTTTTTGGGGGGACAATGATTTCAACTGATAAAATTGACAGTCTTACAAATAATGTTAATGTATAATCTATATGTATTATTAAAATCATTCTATTTATTACAATTTTCGTTTTTCACAATTGGTTTGCATTTTCATTTACCACATTTTACTACAAAAGCACTAAGGGTCGAAACAGAAAAACAGTATAATCTTGAATGTATAAATATTGCAAAACTAAAGTCCAAAGAATGAATTGATATTGAAATTATGATTGAAAATTATCACTGTACATATCTTTTTTATCAACATATCGTTTTATTAATTTGCAACACGATCTCTATAGTAATGTATATAATTTTTTATAAGCAGAATAAAGCAGAAAAGAATTTCTGTGTTGTCACAGGTGATCGTCATATAAATATATATCCCAAATCTTGGTCTTTTGTACTTCTAGTTTATTTCTATTTATTAAAAGATTATACATAATGAATATTGAACGTCGTAATAAATAATTAAACATTCTCTTCATAATTGGTCACTTGCTACTATAATTCCATGAACATTGAACACTTTTGAACAAAATAGTCAAAATTACATACATCATCAGTTCTGATCAATACTTCTGAACTATTTCCAAAATTTCTTGTCGCGCTTTTTTTACCTCCTCATCATCCATGCAATCAAGCATGTTGGCAATGTTGATACAAAATTGACGATTGGCTCTTTCACGATTATTTTGTCTATAAAATTACAATTTATTTAGCATTAGAAAATAATTTAACTGACATATAATAGTTTCTGTATAAGTTTTTATCTCTGAGTATATTTCGTTTACATCTATTTCACTTGAAAAATAGATAATAATAGATAAAAATTAACACAAATAGAAGGCGCAACCAGAGTAAGGTGGTTCAGATTATTATGCGCCCTTTACAAGTTTTTATTTGAGCGTTATTTGATTGTAAAATTAAATTGTTTGTACACGTTTGATAACTATTTATGCATACGATATTGGTTACAACATTAAAAACATGTATGTTCGAGATCTAAAAGTTATTTTGATTAAAGTCTCAAGTAGAACCGAGTGCATTTTAAGTACTATTGATTATTTTACTTTGATAGGTTTGCAAATGGTGTAGGGGGGAACTTTCTGTTCAACCCAGAACTACTACCCGATGGCAGAGAAAATTGAGAAGGGTTAAGATTCTCCAAGTCATTGTCGGAATCAGAATCGTCTTCTAAAATATTGCTTATACCTCTAAAAATGTATTCAAAAATATGTAAACTTAAAGATAATACAAATTTCATATATACGATATACAAACGTTGTACATGTTACTTATTTAATATATTTTGTTAGACACCGGCAAACATCATTACTTTATAAATTTAAAAGTGCAATGAAAAAGGGTACAACAGTAAAAACAGATATACGTTATACTAAGCTAAACAAAATTGAATGTATCTGCGAATATAAATTAGTTAGGAAACGGTTAAATTGATAAAACATAGAAAATGCAATTAATCGAACTTTCTCGAGTAAACACAAGGGAGTAAGAACTCCAGCTCTTTCTGGTACTGTGAACTAGCTTTGTAGGCCTCCAATAAGCTAGCACCTGATGGGATTTGTTTCATTTTCGATAATGAGTGAAAAAAATTAGCTTTAATTGACTTCCACGTAGCTATACACAAATCACCTATAAATACAAAAAAAATATAATGGCAAATTACTAATTAAGCATCAAAATTACACGTTAAAAATGTTTCTTATTGCAATTCATGATTAGCTACTTTTATTATGGCTTTTTAGTACTTTTGCTTGGCTTTAAGCTTTAACCCTTTCACCTATTAATGTTTCTATTAAATCCAACATGATGGACCAAATATTAAAATTATACAATCTCGTAAACAATTATATTGTAATATTGGAAACATTCACAGAATAAAATTACAGAAGAAGTGGAACAACATGTCTTATTATGAGTGAAAGGGCTAAATTTTATTAAAATAAAAATATCAACGATATATTCATAAAATACTAACTAGGCACATTAATCACTTTTGCTATTTCATTAAAACAGTTATACCACAGAATTTTGTTTTTATGTTGCATATCTTCCTTGTTATAAATCACGGGATAGGCTTCAACCATTTTAATCAAGAGCTTCGTTTGTTCAGCGTTCATAGTTGCTGTTATCTAAATTTAATCAAACGATTATTTAATGAATGCAATGCAATTGAATTACGTATTTTAAACCTACGATAAAAAAGTTTCAATAGGTTTAATAAGTTAATTAAAATTTTATAAGGATCTATCAAAAAATATATATTTTGTTATTTTATTTTTAAAAACAATAATACATTTGTATCTTAGTAACATTTAGACACAATAATCACGATTTAAACCAATATTTACATGAATTTTGCTTACATAAATTTGACATGGCACAGATTAATTTAGACTCTAATAAATACTAAAATTTTGCAATAATTCATAATAGAAGTTAGATTGGTCTATTGACGAAATATTGATATGGTAGTTCTCCGACAGACGAACAAAAGTATTCCGCTAAAAGGTCCCTGTGGTGATGCATGCTTCTTGGATTATCATTTTGAATTTGGACTTCAGGTGGAAGTTCTTGACGCCATAATCCAGGTAGTAAGGTTCCATTTTCATCGTAGCTATCCAAATTTGGGGCATACAAGTTATGAACATTCATGTTATCTTGTGTATCCATGACAAAGTTGTGCAGAGCAACAGTAGCAGAGACTATTGAATCTGCTGTTTCTGCACTAACTGCTAGTCTAGACCAAAGCACTCGCCAGCGCGAAACCAAGATTCCAAATGCGTTTTCTACGACCCGCCGTGCTCTTGAAAGACGGTAATTGAAAATTTGTTGTTTGTCAGTTAAATTATGTCGTGGATATGGTCTTATTATGTAGTTTTTCAATGGGAATGCGGCATCTCCCACTAAGTAGTACGGTCAAAGAATGTTGGTATTTGGAATATGCTGAGGCGGTGGAACGCTCATTTTGTTGTTATCAAATTTTTTCCCATATTGCTCAACTTAAAGATTCCACGATCACTTTGGGAGCCGTATGCTCCGATGTCGCATAGGACAAACTTATAATTTGCATCAACGATTGCCTGCAGCACAGTGCTGAAAGTGCCCTTGTAGTTATAGAATAAAGATCCAGATACATTTAGTGCTTTCATCTGGATATGTTTTCCTGGCAATAATAAAATGTTTTTTAATAAAATGATAACATTTATCAACAATGATGAATGGTAAATGTGTCAATGGAATGGCCGATTAAGATTCGGTACCAATGAATGACTGCTCATTTAAAATGCATTGTCTATCTTTGTCACTGCAATGCAATGGTCATTCACTGGTGACCGGCCAAATACTGGTGCAGTCACTCTATAAGAGCTTTTTTTTCAAGTGCACAAAAACTTTGAAAAATATATGATTTATGGAACGAGAACAGCACGTCGCATAACATTGAAAATAAATTGTTCATTGTAAATAATACCGTCTAAAGCACCAAAGCAATTTGGCCATTCCATTTTTCATAAAATTCTTTAGAAAATTTTTTCCTTTCAGGTTTCCGTAGGTGGTCTTAAATGAATTGGTGACAATTTGTCCCAAATAACCTTGCACGTTTCTTTGATGATATAACATACAGTGGATTTACCAATAAGAAAATTTATTGCTAATTTTTGATACGAGCTCCCATGAGCTAGAAAACTGTATACAACACATTTAAATGTTTTGTTATAAATACATTTATAAATTTTGATATTTTATATCTATTCAAGCACATACTTCAATGTGAAAGCCAAGCGAAATTCAGGTGTTAGAGATGGACGAATGCTACGTTTTCGCAAACTCGGTCCAATCAACTATAGTAAGTAATCAAATTGTTGTACAATCGTTCTTGTAAAATGGATAAACATCGTTTGATTATTTTGTTTCATTTGTTGAAAATGTTTTTCAAACTGTCTCTGCGCCAGTCTCTTCAAAAAGATAGGTCGAACCCACCATCTACGTGGGTTCCTGATGTGCCTCATAACAATTGTTGTCAATATCAATGCAATCGCAATTAACACTTGATTTTGTTCAACCTCGGTGTAATCCATTGTATCCTAATTTTTGTTTCACATTGAATTGTTTTTCAATGAAGATCGTAATTAAATACATATCAAAAAAATTATTGCTATGTTGATAATATATGTAACATATATTGCATATTACATGTTGCATTTTACATATATGTATATATATAATATATATATATTTTATCAATTTGAGGCGTCTGTCCATACTACTGGTCAGAAGCAAGTAGAACAACATCCCTTGCGAGTAAACACCTTTGTACTACTAGGAGTAAAGACGTACAAGGGTTCAACCTCTTTATACGCGTAAGGAACCCGATTTTAACTTACAAAATTTTAATTATAAGAACCAAGACGAATTTTGTTCAAAGAGATACAAAAATTGTCTATTATTAAAAATTCTGAGACAATAAATGTTTATAATTAGAGAATTAATCTATGCAACACATTGCATAGTCATATTTGGTGAATTATCAGACATTTCATTCATGTTACGTAAATATATACGACATATATTCTGCAATATATGTGTCCATATATTCTGCGAAATATATGCCCTTAAATACATAAAAGCCATTGATGGAAATAGACATGATTTGTAATATCACTAGAAAGTTCTAAGCAGCAGTAAAATGTTATAAAAGAAAATTGTTTACCGTTCAAGATAAAATTGTAACCTCTGTAACCAAATGTTGTTGTCAAAATGGGTACAGATTAAAATGTAAAACCACTACAATTGTACATGTACAATCAGACTATTATTTTTTTCCGTCACGTATGATTACACCAAAAGTTGTTATGTGTTGTTGATAACTTCAAACATTTTGATTTAACCGTCAAATAAACCGTTATTTGAGTTATATTACATCATAACCATAAAATCAACATTTTTAGTAAATAAGATACTGACTTGTAAAAACGATTATATTAATACTTATAACATTGTGCACTTGATATGTTTTAATTTCTTGTTTTGTTCATGTATTTCATTATTGCGATATTAACCTGTTAAAAATGTCCATTATGGTAGGAAACTTACAATGGTTTGTAGCAAAGCGCTACTATCTTTGATTGAAAAGCATCCCTTTGTACGACCCGAATCACCCTCATAAAAATGTACAAGCGGAAAAAGAAAAGTTGTTAAAATTTATTGCACAGTCTCTTTCGACGACAGGTTGGCCAAATTTTATGTTTGTTAAAAACAAATCTGATAACATGTTAAATATCTATTTATTTTTTTTTATTTATTCGTTAGTTTGTTTGTTAATTTCTCCGTTTACATTTTTGTTCTGCGAATTTTAATTTTGAATTTTTTTCAGTCCCAGCAGTCGTCAAACGTTTTAAATCTCTGAAAGATAATTTAACAAGGCATCTAAGAGACATGCCAGAAGACTCAGATGACATTTACCAACATCTCAAGTCAAATAATTTTACACTGTTGGAAAAAATGAAATTTTATTACAAATTTCACCCAAAAGCAAAGCGATCTAATTGCAGTAGTTTCAAAATTACCATCATTTTTTATAAACTGTTTATAAATTTTAATACGCAATATTTCAGAGGTTCTTCGAAGTGCATTTAAAAAAAAAAACGTAGCACTATAACTGCAAGCAGTTATAGACCCTTCGGGGGGAAAATTTTAAACAACTGGAAAATATTGTCACCGAAATGAATATGTAAATTAACCAAAATATCGAGTTTCCACAAAATTGTGGTATTTTTCGGTCCTTTTGATATTTTGCTATAATTTACGACAAAAGTAACGGTAAAATTTCGGTAATTCGATAAATGTAACGAATATCGATCGGTACAATTTTGCGCATCCCTGATTCTGGGATCTTCTTTATAAATGAATAGGTTACACAATTGCGTTATTATTGTGAAAAGTGAAATAATTCATATAATTGTAATAAAGAGATAAATTGAAATATGTTGTATGTATTAATTATCATTACAATATGTAACTGTAACAATATGTGATTATTTCGATATATTAATTATTGATTGATAAACATTTTCTTATCTTTTCCACAGCACTCAGGGAGTAGATAAGCAGATGCGTTTTTTTATTGTGGTATCCCCTGTAGGCCTAATCCACATAGAATTTTTATCAGCGATTTACTCAGCAGTTTTATGGCATAATACCGATTTGTGCCCTGCGATTTACTCAACAGTTTTATGGCATAATACCGATTTGTGCCCTACGATTTACTCAGCAGTTTTATGGCATAATACCAATTTGTGCCCTGCGATTTACGCAGCAGTTATGTAACCAATCATAACATAGATTCCAATATTTTTTAATCAATATCCATCGTTTCTTGTAAATTAGTTAAATTTAGTGCATTACTATGTAACTTTCCAAACATACAATAGTGATGCGAATGCATGGTATATTGTAAAAAATATGATATTGCATCAATAGACGTGAAAACTGCATCAATTTCTGTGTTCTTCTTTGTTATATATTCATTTGTTACTTTAAAAAGGTTTGTAGCTGCAAATAGTTCTGTACAAAATTTTAGTCCGTTGTTTGATTTAAAATTAATATTGAAATCACCAAGTAAAATTATGGTTTTCTCTGTTTCAAGTGACTTTATAAAATTTATTATAGCATTCAATGTATCTAGTGATTTCATTTTTGGAGAGAAGTATCCTAAGAAAATTTGGTAACTCATTAAAAACAACAATTATCCCTAAATAACGTCTGCAAAAACATCCCCGAAGCATCTATTATTCCAACATATATACCCTAGTAGACAGATTTACGTAAATTTTGTGCAAACTTTACGTAAATGCTATACACCAATTTTACGCAAATCTAACTTCGCATTGTCTTAAATTATTTGCGTAAATCCTCGAAATTAAACATTCTTTTTTAATTTTTGGAAAACCAAAAATCGTTTTTTAAATAGTTTATTAACATAATAAAAATGTTTAAGAAGTAAACTATTTATGTAAATCATGCAGGACAAAGCGGAGCTAGATTTATGCAAACTTTGTGTAAAATTGTTCACACAAAACTTTTGCTATTAGGGTTGTTACGTTCTGCGTACAACCTTTATTTAATTATTTATTAATTATTAGTTTTATTAATATTTATTTGATTATTAGCACTTGATCAGAGGTCTTTAACCGACCCACATTCATAACTGTTGCGTGACTTGCTGCGTCAGCCAAATTCGGCGATCAACGACTTGCGGTCGCCCCCGCGGACGCTCTCGTGGACGCGCTAACGCGATTTGTGCAATACCTGAATTGCACATTCTTCACCCAATTAATTAGTGAATATTCAGGTTCGACCTCCGATCAAATCGCACTTCGCCATTGCTCGTCCACGAGCATATTTCGACCATTCTTGAAGATAGTTTGTCATAAACGAATTTCTGAATTGTCGACTTAGTGTTTTGTTTTAAGAGACAGAATTAACACAAGTCCGAATCCGGACTTACATCTCCGTTAAAACCGACAAAAATTCGTATTGTAGCGAAAACATATAACCAAATCTGTACTACATCTAACGGAGTTATATTTAAAATTAAAGACGAGATCCTTATTATGCCAAAACCACAAAATCTTTTACCGAAAATAATGTTCTTTTACCGAACACTTGTTTTTGTAATTTTAACTATAGTTTTAAATAAATTGTTATATAAATATTTCGTCATTGTTCATTACAAATCCCTTCCTCTTATTTTAAATAAAACAACTTAACATATGATATGTGATGTAAAATATGTTAAAATTTTTGGTAGCAGAGCGTGGTTTAATAGAACTTAGAAATGAGAAGAAGATTTGATTCAGAGCATGAGCAATGGTAACAGTTCTATAGACAATTCCCTTCTAGAAAAATCACAGACCTCTCTGCAGCAGGAATTTGACTCCGACTCATTTGCTTACCTCACAGACAATTCCTTACGCCCTAACGCCACTACCGTACAATCTACTTCCTCAATCCCAGAAGACTCCAAGAACAGTCCAAATCATTAGTCCTCCTAAACCAGAGGTTACTATTCCTCACCCAAAAATGGCCGACCCTCAAATCGGACCAAAAGACATTATTACAAATGTCCCGATTTTTACTGGAGACTCCTCTGGATGCGACTTTCGTACCTTCCACTCTGCTTGCGAAAATGCCAAACCATTTCTCCTGTTCGAATCCGAGGCCACTTTTGCACGACAACTAAAAACCCGATTGTCAGGAATTGCTTAACAATTTACTTACGGACAACGGTTTTCTACCGTCAAATCACTCTTAGACCATTTAGAAAAAATATTCGTCCCTCGCGAATCCATTTTCCAACTCTACGGAGACTTAGGGCGTTTACACCAACTCTATAACGAAGACGTTCCCTCTTACTTGGACCGCACCCTCCGTTTAGCTTGCGCCATATCAGAAACCTTCCAAAGGGAGCACAACAATAAAATTTCTAAAGAGGAAAAAGCCGACTCAGACCAAGAAACCGCTCGCGCTTTTACCGTCGAACTAAGAACTGATATTTTCTATCAAATGAAAGAATTCAACAATCTGAACGATGCCGGTATCGCCGCAATACAAATCGAAATCAAGTTACAATTCCAAACTCAGCTCCGAGCAAACGATCTTAGACATACAAACATATCCTTTTCCAAAAGAGATTCACCTAATCAACAACAATCTCCGAGAAACTGTTTTTACTATCATAAATCAGGACACTTCTACGACGAGTGTCGTCGACGAACCAACACTTGCAAACGATGCAACAAAACTAGACATTTTCCCCCGATTGCAAAAATCGATCCGTTCACTACGTACAAACTTCCGCACTGAAATGTCAATTATGCGATAAAACTGGCCATACCGCCATAGACTGCTCCAAAGTCAGTATCAACGTACAAAACAGAAAAGAATGCCAATTCTGTGGCAAACTAGGACACACTGCCAAAGAGTGTTACCGAGCCAACCCCCAGTTAGCTAAAAAAGCACCCTTATGCGATGACTAAAGAAACCGCGGGCACACCGTTGATCAATGTCGCAAGAAACTAAGAGACAACTCCTTGTCCAATGAAAAGAACCAACTACCCAATGTCTCCGCACCCGAGAGTTCCGTACTTCACGTAACTAACGAACTAGTTCCAGTTCACCTCAACCAAAATATCTCCTCTCCTTCGATCCGAATCAATTTTTCCACTCCGGCCATACTCCTGATTGACACTGGAGCCTTTCCTAATTAACACTGTTAATCACTCAGGGTTAATCAGAATGTATTGTTAATCAGTCCGTGATTTGTTTCTCTACCAGCAGTCAACTAGACACGAGTTACATCCCTCTCCAATCCATTAAACCTGGAATTTTCTTTGGCAACGATCTTGTGAGCAACTACGCTAATAATGTTTACGTTCCAGTCATTAACACCATCAAAAAGATAGAATATTTATCCGCACCCAGTGTTGATATATATATTCACCGAGAGCAAATATTTTCAGCAACTGTGAGAAGACACTCCTGGGACCCGCGCTCCTGGAACTCATGGAACCCGCGCTCATTTGACCGAGCAGCGTTCTCCGAAACGATAGAGGGGAACATCGATTTGGAAAGCTCATCAGATACGAAGGTCCTTCAGGTGATGAGACTCGTGAGCACCGCATGTGATGCATCGATGACCAGGCGGTCGAACGACAATCGCCGCAAGCCCGCCCGAAATGTCTCCGCGCCAGGCGCAAAGCACAACGCGCTCGGGGTAGCGCAATCTTTGTAGAGCTCAGAGACCAGTGTACCGAAGCCAGAAGAACATTCGGTAAAGCCATTAAGGCTAGCAAGCGACACTGCTGGAAGGAACTATGACCCATGGGGACGACCCTATAGAATTGTCATGGCTAAGCTGAAAAGCCAGGGCTCGACATTCCCATCCTGCACAGATTTTCTCGACAGGATAGTTAGAACCCTGTTCCCAGACCAGCCGGGAACAACAATTCCACCAAGCCAAACAGAAGACCTCGGAGACGTGCCGCTGATCACGAACGAGGAGTTGTTGAAAGCCTTCAAGAGAATTGGGGACACCAAGGCTCCAAGCCCTGATGGGATACCAAACGTGGCCCTCAAGACTGCCATCAAGGCGCGACCAGACATCTTCAAAGAGGTCTACGATACCTGTCTGAGAGAAGGCAAGTTTCCCGGCCGCTGGAAGCAGCAACACCTAGTTCTGCTCCCAAAAGGAGACAAACCACCAAACGAGTCCTCATCCTACCGACCAATCTGCTTACTGGACACAGCCGGCAAGGTACTCGAAAGGATCATTTGCAACCGTTTGGAGGTATTCAGCGAGAGCAACCAGGGTCTATCAGAAAAACAGTTCGATTTTCGTAAAGCCAGATCCACGATAGACGCCGTGAATATGGTCGTCAATATCGCAAGAGAGGCAATAACAGGTCGAAGCTGGACGAGAGGTGCCAAGAAGTATTGTGCCATCGTAACCTTAGATGTGAGAAATGCATTCAACTCCGGTAGATGGAATTGCATCCTAGAGGCTCTGCGGAAGATTGGAGTACCAGACTACCTGATGAGAATTATTGCCAGCTACTTCTCGAGACGTGTACTGTCGTATGACTCAGAGTCGGGAAAGAGGTCGTACGACGTCACAGGGATCAGTTCTCGGTCCATTGTTGTGGAATGTCATATACGACGCGGTGCTGAGACTTCAACTGCCTGATGGCACTGAGGCTGTGGGGTTCGCAGACGACGTTGCAGTTGTCGTCGTCAGAAAGTTCCTCGACCAAGTCACGAGTATCGCGAATGAAGCTATTGCCAGCATCCGGCAGTGGCTTTCGTTTGTTGGTCTACACCTAGCAGACCACAAAACTGAAGCTGTCCTTGTGACCGGGAGAAAAAGGCGAGAAACCATCACTCTTGCTGCCGGAAACTGCGACATAACATCGCAACGCTCACTAAGATATCTAGGAGTGCAGATCGATGCCAAGCTACGATTCGATGAACACCTCCGAATCGTTAGCCAAAGAGCATCGCGCGTCACAAATGCACTGTCGAGC
>JAPYZS010001072.1:0-29881 GCA_030522925.1 Trissolcus japonicus | reverse complement strand
TCGTTCAGTGTGCGCTGTAATCTGTAAGTGTACGCAGATATTTAGCTTAATATACTCAAGATGCTTTGGCATATGTGCGAGTTTGTGGTGAATTATGGAGAACTGGATCTTTTCGTAACATTCACATGCAATCCATTGTAAAACGATATTTATAGCTCAGTCCTGGATACAAAGTCCTCTACAGACGGACATGACATCATTGCTTAGGTTTTCAGACAAAAAGTGAAGAAATTTATTGATTGTATCGAAAAAGGTTATATATTTGGTCCTGGTGTGTTTATTCATATATATTATTATATGTTTATTACATCGAATTGCTAATACGTGGTTTACCACATTGTCATTTATTGGTGTGGCTTCAAGGCAAACTCTGGCCAGCAGACATCGATTGGATTATATCAGCGGAAATTCCGATTCCTAAAGAAGATCCAGTTCTTCATGATACAGTAGTAAGAAACATGATTCATGGACCTTACTACATGGCTTTGAATAGGGCATCAACCTGCATGAAGAACGGCATATGTACAAAGAATTAGCACGTGAATTAGTTCAGGAAACAGTCACCAATGAAAATGCCCAAGTAGAAACCCAATCGGGCATGCCATGCCATGAACCAGTGCCCGGTCTGGTTTAAACCGGGAAATCTCGATGAAAGGAATACTGACTGGGCCCTTACCAGGTTCCAGTCAGTATTCCCGACTGGGTATTGGTACAGTGCGTCACACCGGACGTTCCCAATAGCCTGACCGGGATTCCATTTACGTTTTATTAAATTTAATTACATAAAATATTTATATTGTTAGTTTATTTAAATTTAGGTGAGTTGAAACATTAAATAATAAATCATTTTGCAATTATCAATTTATATAACTAAACTTATAATAAATAACAAATTTTGTATATTTTTGACACACATACATCGTATGAGTGAAGTTCCCAATAAAGAGCATAGATTGGAAAGTCCTCATAGACTAGTGGATAAGACAGTGTTCTATCACTGCGGAGGCCTGGGTTCGAATCCTCTAACATCGAATCTGGTTTTTTCATTAGAAACCTTAGTTTGAATGGCTTAAAAATTAAAATAAATTAAATAATAGAATAAACTATATTAATTAGTTATTTGATAATTTTTTTGTTTATTTATTTTTAAAAATGGCAATCCCGACCAGGCCCCGGTCGGGCCCTGGTCCAGTTAAACAGGATTTCCGGCTGGGTCCTAAGGGACGCCAGGCGTGACGCTCATACACAGTGCCATCCTAGGATTCCATGCCGAGCCCTTATCTGGTCGCATGGTTTCCTGGTCAGGCCCGATCGATATTTCTACTTGGGATGGACATCCAACGTACAGACGCCAAGGTCCTTCAGATGGTAGTTTTACGTGTAACATCAATATACGTGGTCACGATCAATTAACTATAGACGACCGGTGGGTCGTAGCATATTTTCCATTTTTGTCAAAAGCATTCAGGGCTAACATTCATGTTGAATGTTGCAACTCCATAAATGCGATGACATATATCTGCAGTTATATTAACAAGGGTTCTAATTAGGCTTTTTTCGAGGTTCAACATGTTCGCAGGAAACCCAATCCACTAGATGAAATACAAATGTATCAAACTGGGCGATATATCAGCAGTAACGAAGCAATGTGGCGACGCATGCATTTTAAACTGCACCAACGATTTACTCCTGTTGTACATTTAACAATTCATCTGGAAAATGGCCAGCATATTTATTTTAACGAAGAGAAATTTCATCAGAGACTCGAGGACCCTCCAGCTAAACTCTCACTGCATTCTTTTATTTATGCCAAATCGACGATTTTGCAAAGTTATTCTGCAATTATGCGAACTATATTCTGAGGTACTGAACTATTTTACGTGGAATGCATCTTCAAGGTCGTAAAAACGTAGGAAACAAGGCGTATGTGCTTCCGATTTGCCAACAGTGAAACAAGCTTCTGCAGTTGGGCGTATGTATACAGTGCATCCGAATCAATTCGAGTGTTTTGCTGCCGACTTCTACTGACGGTTGTAAGAGGTCCACCATCGTTCACTGCCCTCTGAACAATCGACGGTAAAAAATACCTTACCTACGGAGAAGCGTACGAGGTGTTTGGTCTTTCAGAGAACGACGATCAATGAAATCTCACTATGAAAGAGGCTGTAGATGGGTGATGTCCTTTCCAATTGAGAGTGTCATTCTCCATCATATTAAACTTCTGTGAAGTTAGCAATCGTCTCACTTTTTGGTGTCAATTCAAAGAACTAGAGACTGGAGATATAGCTCACAATCATGAACAACGTGTTCTGGTCTCTCATTCTTATCAATACAATTGTTGTTTCCATATCAGTTAATTATCGTGTATCTCATACGATGTAATATTTTCTTCACATTTAACGTTCTTTTGTATGAAAGGTTGTTGTATACAACCTTTCAGGACATCACGTGACAGAATATGGCTTACTTGCTCCTGAAATTGCCGGCCTAGATAACAATGACGTTCGTGTAGAACTTCATTTGGAAAAATAATGTTTTTCTCATGGACAATTATATGTGGCCTGTTCTCGCGTCTCGGATCCTCACAACCTGCATGTATATGCTCCAAACGCTAAAACTAATAACGTTGTATAATAAAATGCATTGTTATACATGATTTTTTTCAATATCATCTTTTTGCTGTTAATGTATAATTATTCTTAATATTGATGAGGTTTGATCACCTTCGTGTGGGTTTTTCGTCGCGCTAAGCACTACCTGTGTGTTTATGCTCTTATGTTATGAAACACGTCCGTATGTCTCAATAAAAATAAATGTAATACTGCAGCGACGATGATTGCCCGTGCGGAAGGCGCAAAACTTTAAATTTTTAAATTCAATTTGAAATATTCAAATGATAATTTTGTATGTCATGATAATTAAGATTTTACTTTTGACAATTTTTTTTGCGAATGTAATATTCGCGAAGTCTGTTAGCTTCTTTTTTTTGGCTAGCCTTTGGTTTTGTCTTTTGATTTTCATCAACGCATTCTTTCTTTTAAGAGTCAAGTTTTCCACGTCCTTGATGACTTGTTTTATCATTGATTAACACTAACAAGTATAACAACGAAACAGCAACATTGCCACAGGTAAAATTTGATTGTTTTTAACTATTGCCTGATATTGTAATTACAATTATTAACAAATGGTACCAGATCAAAAGAACAGAGACACCTATACAAAAAAACAGAGACCCTAGACATAAATTTTCCTTGGCTTTGCGAACGAAGTTTTACTTGCGCGTTAAAGTTTATTGTTTATTGTTTGTGGTCGCCAGATACTTAGACGCCAGATGTTTGGGCGACAAATTTTTAGGCGCCAGATGTTTGGGCGCCAGTTTTTTAGCACTACTTATTTTATTGTGCAAGCTTCCTCTAGTTAAAAGACAATACAAAATAAAAATTATTATCTTTGTTCGATCACAGCGCCATCTGGGATCAACTTTAAACTCATTTTTGAAAAGTTTCTTAAAGTTCATTTCCTGAACTTTAATTTTCGCTGCAAAAACAATTTTTTGTCGAAACTTTATAAAAGTTATGTGCCATTCAAACATTATACACATTTCGGGAAAAATAGGTGTAATTACAATTTCTTTGACCTTCATAAATGAAGGTGTCACAAAACATTTTTTTTTTTTGGGGGCAATGTTTTTTGGACTAATTTTGGGTCGCTGAACCCGAAAAAATTGGTCCCAAGGGTGTGCCGTGTGACTAGAAAAAAAAATTTTTTGGAACGGCTAAGTGGACGATAATTCTGGATTTCATCATATATTTAAATTATATTTTAGCATATCTTGTAAAATATATTTTTACATATACTGAAAATATATTTTCGCTTATATTTTCATATATATATTTGTCCGTGTGGGCGCTTTATCAAAATAGAAAAAAAAGATTTTCTGTCGCGATTGTAAAAGGAGTATTAATATCTAAATAAAAACCTCAAAACCTTCTGTCAAACCTTCTTGAACACTCCTTATATAACATAATTGTCAACGAACTCAAATTACGATGATGTGATATTAACGCCGATGACATCGTCATATTACAACGTCATATTACAACACATCGTTGTGACGATGTGTAACGCTGAACTTTGTTATAAATTTTACGAACCGCTGCACATCATTACGATTTAATTACGTAACATATTGCAATTATATCACACTCCAAAACGTCAAATATCAAAACGCGCCGCCAATGTAAACAAACCGGCCTGTCCCCTTACGGAAAAATACTACAGAAGCCTATAGTGATTATAGAAATTTCTCTAGTTTTGCCCAATTTACTACAAAAAAATACTGTAGTTATATGTAGTAACTATAAACATTTGTAGTACTTTTCCGTAAGGGTCAAAAAATACATGATCACGCGTGAAATAGCCGCGGATCCAACTTCAGGGTGTCTTCAACTTTTTTAATATGGACTAGAATGTCGAGCGCGCTTCGCGCGCTCTCCTCCATCGGATTTTCAAATTTTACAAAAAATTGAAATATCTCAGCGCGCGCTGCGCGCGCCTGCCTTTTGATTCTCGCGTTTCCTAACGAACCTAAATGTCAAATGTCCGGCCTGTCAAAAAATGAACTACCAGGCATTGCCGTTGGACCGTCACATTATCTAACAAATTTAGAACTTACGCAAAACGCGGCTCATCATCACACTTTTAATCAAACGACCAACTACACTCTTATTCCCACCCAGAAATGTCAAAATTTCGCGACCCGTCGAACGTAAACAACCCGGCCTGTCAAAAATAAACGATGACGCGTGAATTCGCCGCGGATCTAGCTTCGGGGTGTCCTCAACTTTTTTAATATGGACTAGAATTGCCTAGAGCGTGCTACGTGCGCCCGTATATTTTTTATTTCTGTCAAACCGATTGGTCAAAAAATAAACCTCTGACGCATGAACTTGGTCAAGTGTAACACCCACGGCCAGTTTCAACAATGTCCTCAACTTTTTAAGTAGGGAAACTTTTAAAGTACGGACTAGGAGAGAGGTGCGCGCGCCACATAATCGTAATTTTCCAGTTGTGAATTGTATATTCTCAGCTGTCTAAAAACTGTCAGAAAATAAAAGTTTGACACACTTGCCAAAGGTTCAACCCGCGGCCAATTACCGCCTTCATACCTTTACGACTATAGTCCATATCCATCCATAATGAAAAAGTTGATAAAATCCTATAGGATAGGGCGCTGCGCGCCCAAAATTTCTACTGTGCCATTCATGGCACAGTAGAAATTTTGATCATAGAAGGATATATCTTTACTTAAGTATATGACCTTTTTACCATAACTATAAAACTGTAATTAATATAATATATACACCTATTCAGATGAACGTGTTTATTGACAAATCTCCGGAACAAGTGTCTCATGTATTGCATCTCGTTTTCTGTTGTTATCTCAAACTTTTTAATTTCATAATTCAAAACTCTGTACTGTCCACAAATGTGGGTTACCAGACACACGCACATGGAAGACGTACTCATTATAATGGTTAAACAATAGAAGGCCCCTACAAATTGTATCAACTCCATATAAGCATAGTACAGAGGTGAATGGTGAACGTCAATCCAAATCAATTCACCCGGGTATGTCAAGGGATAATATGTTTGATTGTTAATAACAGGTTTCTCCACTGTCAAACCAGTGACATTCCAACCGACCACCCCGGCGTACATTGAAATCACGTAGGTAAACAAAAAATATCGTCCCGTCTGTATACTTTTGGTCATAATTTGTCTATGTTCTGGAATCACATCTTTCCAGTTGAAATAAAGCTCCTCGACTAGTGGAATCAGTTTATATTTAACCATGTGAAAGATGATAAATTTTGAAAATCCAATGATAAAGTATAAGACAAACGTGATATTTAACAACCACATATCAGTTGGTCGCGTGTTTACACAAACACTAATAAATACAGGTACGGTAAGTATAACCATTATAACGACAGTTATGAAATTGAAAAGTTTCGAACCTATGTGAAGAAGAGTGAATTTATTTACGTGATCATTAGGCCACGATCCGGTAAGTCGTAACAAAAATCGGCTAGCACCCACGACATAATTGCAATCGGCTTTGTAGTATGCATTTGTGACCGTTACAGTTTTCTTCTTCATAGATCTAATTTTAATTTATCCGACAATTTAATTATTGAAATTAATAATCAATTTTTTCAGCAACAAAATTGTATTACGTTGTAGCTTTCAATTGATGTCAAATATATTTCAATTATTATGCATTATTATAAACTTGCATAAGTTCCCGCAGGTGCATCTTTAGTTCACTTTTCAATGTTATATTGTAAATTGTGAATCAACATAAACGAATTAACTACATAGTATGTGCAATCATATAGGGGATCTGTTAACATCGAGTAAAGTTTTTTTTGCATTTTCGTATTCTTAATATTTTAGTTGCAAAGTATAAATTTTCTGTACCATTTATATATAATTTGAATTTCATCGTGTATCAAATATTCATAACTAGCTAGAACTGTAGCTGAAACTCTGGATGGAATGACATGTTTCATTTGTGCAAAAGTTTTATTAAATTATAGCTTGCGTTTTTTCAGTATAAAAAGACAACATATTCTTTATTTAACAATAATAGACATTGCGGAAGTCATGTATCAAGTGCTTCTGAATAACTAAAACTATACCTCTGGATACGAGTTATCGACTTGTAGTTTTGCATGATGATAAAATGTAATTGAAATTTTTTTTCATAATGACGGTTTTACATTTTGTGTCACACTAAGTAGAAGAAAATAGAAGACAAAACTGACGATAAGTTTATATCTTTTTATATATATGAACGTTGAATGTGTAAAAAAATTGCACGTTGCAATTATGACCTGTTATGAACACTATATAAATACATACTGTTAATAATTAAGTACTCAATGTTTATAATCAACCATATACTGTTTCTTAAATAACATCTAGTGAATGTTGTAGAATGTTTAGAAAATATTATTTTTATAAACAATGGATTGTTTATAAATTGATTAAAAAATTTTTGTAAAAATACTTTACGACTGTCACAACTAATTTTGCAGTTTTTGATCGTCAAACGGGAATGAACCACATATGACAAAATAACACGAAAATAAAATAAAACATGACATAATATCATTATATTTGGTCCTAATGAGTTTATTGTGTTTCTTAATAATACAGTAGGAATCAAATGATATTATTTTTTGTATTATTTTGTCACTGTGTTAATATATGGTGTGTTATTTTTTTGTGTTTTAGATGTCGGTTACCTCTCACTCGCACTTACATGCGAGGTACATATTTCAAAAACAGTGCAGTGAAATACATTCACATACCCATGTAGAAATGGTGGTGGCTGCCCTAAACTGACAAAAACGCCGAGCTTGGCAACGTACTGGCAGGCTACCGTTGTCGGTCAGTATATTTTGTGCAAAAGCGTAGCCTGGGAATGGTACCATACAAAAATATCATACGACAAAATAGCACACGACAGTATAATAAACGGTAATAAATTTATCTTCATAAAAAATTTATCATTTTTATAATAGCACACGTCAAAACAACACAAAAATATCGAATCGTTTCCGAAATGTCAATGCTGTCTTCACGCTTGTATTCATGTAAATATTCTTGTTGTCGCATGAGCTTAAATCAAATAGGCTCATCAGTGTTCGTTCTCATGCCGCACGACTAACATTTCCGTTCCAATGCGAGTTTGAAGTTTGTCAAAAGTAAAAAGAATAAAAAAAAAATTTTTTTTCTCCAATTTTTGAACATCAAATGTTCAAGAGTTTCCTCTCTAGATGCTGTATATTATCCACTAGGGAGTTTAAGGCTTCTCAGATGTGCCTTTGGGTTTTTGCTCATAATTTTGTGGATTCTGGAGGCCTCTTTAGAGTTTTCAATATTCTCACAAAAGGATCTCCAGTCGAGCCTTTTTGCTATTTCAATTTGTTTTTGTATTTCTTCAAGGATTCCTTATAGTCCTCCCAGTCAGTGGGATTGATTCTCTTTTTGGCCTTGTTAAAAAGAGATCTATTTTCTTTTCTCACTTTAGCGATTTTATCCGTGTACCAACAGGCCTTGCCGGCTTTTCGCCTGGTTACCATCGACAGTTGTTTTCGAAGGCTTTATTTATGGCATAACTGAGCATCTCTGCCGAGTGTTCCAGTTCTCGTCTGTGATTGAATCGACTGGGCACAAGTTTAAGAAGGTCTTCAAGATCTCTTCTGTAGCCTGTGCAGTTCGTTTTCTTGGGATTACGGTACGTCTTGATTGCTCCTCGTACCTCTTTGATCCATAGATGGATGGTTCTATGGTCTGATCCTGACGGTTCATCAGGAACCTTGCAGTTCTGACACATACTGCTATTCCTCTTGTGCATATGGTGATATTGATGACTTCTTGTTGTCTAGCGTTCATGAAAGTTGGTTCATTGCCTTTGTTGAATATACAAATTCCAGAGGATAGAATAAATTCCAGCAAGCTTTCTCCTCTCCTATTGGTGTCAGAGCTGCGCCAGAATTCATCGTACGAATTTGCATCGTATAAAGGAGCAGTTCCCTTCCCGATTGCGCTGAAACGCAATCAAGGTTCAACGCAGTAGAGGTTTAGCTCAACTGCAACATAATCGCCCGAGCAGAACTGAGATAGGCGCATTGCACCTAACCCCTTTGTGATAACGCACACCCGAATTCTGTCGGCGGTGTTGCAACAGTGTACCTCACCGCCTCCAGTTAGCCCTCTAATCCTGCCCTTGACAATCCAGGGTTCTTGGATTAGTGCTATATATGTATTTTTCATCTCCCCGCCAAAATAGCTGAGGGGACGTTGTTATGATGAAGGTTGATTTGCATGACAAGTATGTCTGAAGAAGCCATTGAGGCTACTCCATTTCCATACTTTTCCATACAGCCCCCTGCCCCCGAGTTCGCATCCCTCTTCACCACCTTCAGGTCCGCTCGCCCCAAGCCGCAGAAGAGCTTTCCACCCTTGGCCTGTATGGATGTCAAGGACCTTTCGCTCACAAGTACAGAAAAATGAAGGCATTTCTCGTCCTTCCTGATGCTGTCCCTGACCATGATTCAATCTCTGGTATCAATACCAGGGTTTTGTTGGTTGAAATAGGACAGAACTTCAGCGGGTGATACATAAGGCTCGGGTGCATGTACCACAACGCGATGGCACTTCGGAAGGTCCATCACGTCCATAGCCCGCAAGGCCTCACCATCAATTCTCACTTCACTGGCCATGCTCTTCATCCAGGTAGCAGTTTCAAGGTCGGCGCAAACGAAAACGATTGCCCCTTCCCTGTTGAAAGTTCGGTTGAAGAGAAAAGGCTTGGCGTCGGCTAGGATCTTCATGATCGCCTAGCGCACCTCCTGCTTTAATAGAACAGATTGGGAACGCCTTGGGGAACAATGGCCACTGCAGATGCCCCCGCTGTAGTCTCACTGAAGGTGAGTCCTTCCTTTGCAAGGCCTGTTTGGTCTTTTACAAGGGTGGTTTCTTTATCGTTGAGCTGGCCTCAAGAGACAAAGTTAAAACTGGCGTTTTATCTTTGTCTCTTTCCAGAGAAGGTCTGTGCGTCACCTGAGCCAGCTACTGGTTTAGTCGCAGAAGCAGAAGGGGCGTTTATCCGACCTGAACCACTGGCTCTCTCCATCTTCTTCTTGTACCGCTTCCTCACAGCACCGGAGTACTTCGAGAAGGTCTTTTTGGTGTCTCCGGTTGCTTGTGCCCCCCCCCCCCCAGTTCAACCATGTTTTTTCCAAGGAGAGTGTCACTCAAGGCAGCCACCTCTCGGAGTGGTGTCACATTTCGAGCCTGCAACACGGCTAATTGTTTTTGTTTATGGTCCATTTTTGTTCCCACGAGTCCGCAGAAATGCGATTTCACATTTCTCAAGTCAGTGCCGCGTATAACTAGGGCTTATACTGCTCCGGGTTGCTCGACCGTGGAGAGGTCCGTTGCAGACAATAACCCTTGCGTGCTGCAGCATAGCCGCCCGGCAGGGCACGATAATCAATATCCTGGTCTGGGGGTTTCTTTTTAGTAAGGATGAGAGATTGATCGTTCGAACGGTCAATCTTTCCACTCAAGCACCACCACCACTCCAAAGTTAAAAATCATTGGGTGAGGTTCAGAATATAAATGTTTCATAAAATGTTTATATTTTGAAATATATAATTTCAAAAATATATTTTTTATAAAACGTTTTTAGAAAATTTCGATAATTTTGCAATAAAAATTTCCAAAGTTTATTTGTTCTATAAAATGTTTTTATTAAATTATTGTATAATTTGATTAAATATTCTTAAATTTATATAAGTATTTACAAAATAAATATATTTTATACAAATGTTTATAAATCCTTACTAATATAAGAATTAATCATACCGGCCCAATATCATAATAAAATAACTGAAATTTGGTTTTCTCTGATATTTGAGTTCGTTTCAAAGTAAAATTGAATGATTATTGCATCCAGAAGTATAATATAACGTAAAAAATGCACTTCCTACTAATTATTCAAAAACATTATTATTTATTGAAACATAAAAAATAATGGTTTTTTTAACAGACGGGTAAAGAGTCAACATTTCCTATACTGAAACAAAAAAATATATCACTCAACTAGTCGGAAAGCAAAAACTGTCTCTATTTTTCCCACAAATAAGGTAATATACTGACTTTGTTTGAAATAATTTAATAAGTAAATCATTTAATTATTTTAGTTCTGAAAATATCCAACCAGTCTTTTCGCCTCCCGCCCTTTCTTGGCTTATGAAGAAAAACGCCACAATGAACTTTTTTTTGGAAATCACTCTATAATTTTATATATGAAAATTTTTAATTGTAAAAACAAATTTATAATAAACATTATATTGAGTTTCAGAACAAATGTCAATCGTTGTTTTATATATGAAATCAGGCCAGTATGAGTTTTCTTCCAAAATTTCGTGTACAAATTCAGTATTGTAACGCGGTAGTTATCTTTTAGTTTTATTATAAAATTTTCACATTAAGTTGGGTGCCAGGTTGTCTTACAACCTAATCCAGCTAGTTAACGGCGGCAAAATACAAGACAAATATCGCATTCGTTGTAGGCTATCTGTTGGGCTTTGCACGCCCGACGAGAGTCGGTGGCGCCTGTTGTAGCTGACGTTGGTGCTGAATACACCTAGTGCACCTCAGCAGGAAAACTGGGGCGAGCGCCACAAGGACAAAATGTCGACAAGTGTCGTACGGGCAGAGCCGGTTTTGTTGAAAAGGTTAGGCTAGAGCCGTGATGCGGGCAGAGCCGTCTTGATGCGGGCAGAGCCGGTTGGTTGCTCGGGACAGAGCCCGGTGTGTTTCCTGGGAGGTGGTGCACAGATCAGCGGTGGAAACGGCAGTGCGTTTTCGCTGCTCGTCTGACCTGTCATTTTCGGCTTCCGCGTTCGCCAGAGAACTAGAACTACGTCAAGACGCTGCTGCTCGTGTAGCCTACGCAGCGCTCCCAGCGCTTCTTCCTCCAGCGGTGGCGGACGGAACTTCGTACGAAACGCAATTGCGCCTGTCTCCACTGGATGGAGTTGAGTGCGGGCACTGCGAATATTGCACACCGGCCCCTTGAACGGTTGGCAGAGCGTTCAACCGGTAGCTCAACTTGATGCCCGGGTGTCTTCTCGCAGCTATGAGCGGCGCCGTTTGTGACTCGCGCCAGAGGTAGATGGCGCGTTTTGCTTCTTTCGTGAGCAGTAGGGTGCCGGCTCACTTCGCTTTCTCCTTGATCCGAACTCCGTTGGCCTCGATGGAGAAGGGGCGGACGAGGTGGATGGCGGTGGTGAGTCGGGTCTGGTTGGATGGCGTGATGACCTAGGGGGTACCACCACTACTCAGCGTACGCCTGATGGCCCCGTTGGATGCGGGTTTGCCACTCTCTCCAGGTATCGTGGGTCTCTAGGTGCGGCGTCTTTCGGCAGCGTGGATGGGATCAACCTGGAGTATCGATGTTGACCCTTATCAATAACCACAACCAGCTTTCTATTAGGCGTAAAGGCTCGCCATTTCCAATTATACTGGTTGAGGCGCTTGTCGTAGAACCTGTGAGGGATGGTCACTCTAAAGTTGTGACTTGGATCGCGGCTTTGAGGGATTTCTGGTGGGCTGACAAAAAACGTGACACGCAGACCTGCTACCACGCGCAGACGCTGCTGGTAGTCCACGGTCCTCTTCTTCCTTTTGCGGGTCTCCACCGCTACCGCTTCGCTGCTCGAGGGATTAAAGTCGTTGGCGAGGATGGCGCGATACACTTCCATTTCTTCCTCAGTGAAATTGCTGAGGGAAGCTTTGGATGGGGTAGGGCTAGCTGGTGGACGAAGAGCTGGTGGTACTTCTTGCCCAGGTGGTGTTGGACTGCGCGGTGGTGGCGGCGGTCGCTGCGCCTTAACCATTGCGCTGGGTTTTGCGCATCGCCCGGTAAGCTTCGCCAGCTTGGCGTGCGCTTCGGCAGCTGGTGTCGGTGCTGCAGCGGCGCTCTGCTCCTCGTGCCTCTCAGTCGCGGTGTCTACGGACTCATTTGGCGTAGACGTTGCCCCAGGTGGCGTGGAGGTTGGAGTATACGACCTTCCTGGAGGGGTTGATGGAGGTGTATAAGATACACCTTGAGAAGATGAGCGAGGTGTCTTTGAGCCGCTTGGAGCAACGGACGATTCTCACAATGTCGACATGGGGGTGCCACACTCAGACGAGCTGGCTTGTTCGCTCTGCAGCGCCCAGTTTCGCTCGAATGCTGCATGGTTCAGCTCTTGGAACCTGTCGTCCTCAGAGGCGAAGGAGATGTCGTTGTCCAGCTCGAGGCAATTGCTGCCAGACTACATGTCTGAAAGGAAAGATGAGTATGAGCTTGGGAACTTGGCTACTGAGGATAGAATAATGCTTGGGCGGAAGATTGAAATGGAAATTCATTGTAATGAATATGTGTATAAGCAAGAAAACACAAAGCGTGTGTTTATATTATGGTTTTAATACAATGAAGATAAGCATTGTTTTGGCAGCTAATGGACAGGAAGTTTACAAAGTTTGGTGATGGGTCTTGTGAGTTGTGTGTTTCTTGTTTGGACAGTGACTTCCCTGACTAGGTTGTCCTGGATGAGTGGCAACAACTCTTGCCAAGTCCCAGTCGCACGGTGGAAGGTTGTCATCTAGAATCAGAACAACATCTCCAATGTGCAAGTCTTCCTCTCGTTCCTGCCATTTGTGTCGATGATAAAACATTTGCAGGTACTCTCTCCTCCAGCGCTTCCAAAACGTTTGTACCAGCTGGTCCAAGCTGGTTGAGAAAGCTAGGTCTTGTTGCGCTCGGTGTATGTGGAGCTCAGCCTCCTGCAGATGACTTGCCGCAAGTTGGAGTCGCTCCCGGGGCACCTTTTGCACTTGCAGCAGTGTTCTCTGCTGATGCTGTCGAAGTAAATCGTGTTCTGGAGCCCTCGACCCGTCGCTCTTCCTGACTCTATCTCGCAGGTTGCCAATGTAACGCATGCAGTATACCACTACCCTGGTGAGCTTCTACCAAGTAGAGAACTTTGTCAGGTAGCTGGGCAAGGTCGAAGTTGTTTCGTGATGTGTCACAATGCTGTGGCAAGCTTCTCGTGCGACTTCGATAGCGTCAGCTTTTCTCTGCTCTGCGCTTTGGTTTTCGCGTTCCAGCTTTGCCAGAACTGGACCATGCCACCAGAGATCTGAGTTGACCAGTTCTTGCACATGAAGTCCTCTTGATGGCAAGTCCGCAGGGTTTGCCTTACCCGGTACGTGTTGCCATGCGACTTCTGGGATGGTCGTCTGAATAAAGCTAACTCGATTCGCAACAAAGGTATGCCAGCTAGATGCATGTCGAGCGAGCCAATCTAACACGATTCGCGAGTCGGTAAAGCAGCAGGTATCCTCTATTCTGCCGAGCCAATTTGTGCGTATGTTCTGCATCAGTTGGGTTAAGATGACTGCGCCGCACAACTCCAATCGCCGTATAGAAACCGTCTTGATTGGAGCCACTCTACTCTTGGCTTGAATGAGATGAGACTTCGTCCCGCCGTGCCGATACTCGATGCGCAAATAAACAGCAGCAGCATAGGCGTGCTTCGACGCATTCGAAAAACCTATTAGTCTCACGATTGCTGGCTCGTGTCCTGCGCCAATGAAGTGAGGTATTGCGATGTCCGCCAGGAGAGGTACCTCGTCGCAGATTTCTTACCATTGGTCTTGGACGTCCTCTGGCAAGCTTGAGTCGTCCCAGCCGCTTTTTTTTTAGCCAGAGTGTTTGCATCACGAGCTTGAGGCGGATGACAAACGGTGCAAGCCATCCCAATGGGTCATAAAAACTTGCTGCGGCTGACAAGATCGACCTTTTGGTGGTCACCTGGTTCTCGATAGACTTGGCTTGTATCGTGAAGACATCTCGTTGGGGTGACCAAGAAAGTCCCAGCACTTTTTTGTCATTTTCACCCACTGGTTCTGAATAAAATTCTTTGGGCTGGTCCGATGACTCAGAAAGGAGCGATGCGGAGTTTGAGGCCCATTTGCGCAGCTCCAGGCATCCTCGTTGCAGCAGGCCCTCAATCTGATCACGCAGTTCGCTTGCGGTTTCCTCGGTGTTCGCTCCGAAGAGAACGTCGTCCACATAAATACAGTTGTTTAGTGGCTCTACTGCGAGTGGATATTCCGATCCATGATCCTGGACAACTGCCTTTATCACGCGATTGGCGAGATAAGGCGCAGGCTTAGTACCATAGGTGACGGTATTGATCTTGAAGTGTCTCATTTTGTCCTCATTCTCGGCGTTCCAGATAACACACTGGACTAGTCTGTCCTCGAGGTGCACACTGTTTTGCCTGAACATCTTGGTTATATCGGCCGTAAGAACGTACCGAGGGTCTCTCCAATTGGTCACGACATTGGCTATGTCGTTTTGTAATTTTGGCCCTGTGCATAGCACGTCGTTCAAAGATACGCCTCCTTTGGTCTTGCATGAGGCGTTGAATACCACTCTGACTTTTGTGGTGATGCGATCTTCTCGTATCACAGCATGGTGTGGGAGATATACGCATTTATCGAGCTCGCTATCCTGGCAGTGCATTTCGTCATGTGTCCCAAGTCGGCGTACTTCTGCATGAACTCGTCGTACTGACGGCGCAGGTCCTTGTTTTTGTTGAGTCTTCTTGATACGCTGGTCCAGGAAGCCATGGCGATGCTCCTCGATTCTCCCAATTCTTTCCTCTCCACTGGAGGTTTAAATAGTAGTCTGACGCAGTAGCGTCCTGCGTGATCTCGTGTCGTCGTAGCACGAAAGAGATCCTCGCATGTTTGATCCTCTGCTGAACTTGGACGTGGCTCCGGAAAGTCTTCCATTTCCCAAAACCGTTGCAGCATGTTCGTCAATTCACATGTAGCATGGCTCACTGTGATGTGATGGTTTGTGCGTGTACTCGTTGGGCCTGAGAGGATCCATCCCAGACTGGTTGCTTGGGCTTGACCGTTACTCTTGTGCCCTTCAGTCTGATGAGCCCTGCTTCCATCAGCTGTCCAAGGATGTCTGCGCCTAAGAGCAGATCAATTTTGAGTCCAGAGCTGGGTTCGGGGTCAGCCAGTACTATACATTTTAGCTGGTCAAAATTTTCTGGTTGAAATCGTTTCGGCTTATAGCTGGTGATACGTGGCAGCACGTACGCCGTGAGCTTGTATCTGCTCGATTGTGCGTTATAAGCTGGAAATTCGAAGCACGATGAGTATCGTGCCATTCCTGTTGCAGTGCCTTGGAGCCCGCTGATACTCAATCGGGCCTTCTGTTTTGATAATTGCAGTGTCTGCACCAGCGCTTCACTGACGAAGGAGGACTCCGCTCCTGTGTCGATCAGTGCTCTGGTCACCGCAGTTGCTCCGTTGGGCGCGTGCACACGAACCAGCGATGTTGCCAGAAGTACCGCTGTGTGATTTGGAGCAGTGTGCAGCGTTGTTCGCTGATCTGGTTCCTGTTCGTTATCACTTGAAGATTCTTACGAAAATTACGAAAAAAATAGAAACAATTAGGTTTGACGTTTCCGCGCTATTAAGTAATCCGACTTGTCAACGGAAATTGTTTGAAGAAATTCGAGAAGAGGTGCGACTTAATAAAGTAAAGAGACTTAATCAAGTAAAATGGCAAATATTAACGGTGAAAATGTGGCCGTCAGCGGAGAGCAAAATGGACCAAATAACCTCCCAGTTCAAGTTATGGCGAACGGCCAAGTTCCAGCCATCTATTTGGATCCAAACGTTGCCTATCCTTCACACATTCCTCCTTTTGATGTTTCACGTCATTCAGAATGTCTCAGGTGGGTGGATGTCCTTGATTTCGGATTTGAAAATATAAATATTACAGATCCTGCCAAAAAGAGGTCACGTTTATTCACGGTGTGTGGCATGGATTTATACAACCTGGCAGCAAATATTCTGCAGCCACAAAGGCCCAAGAACGTGGATTATGATGTCATTATTACCAAGCTGACAAATCATTTTGGACCAAAAGTGAACAAAGTCGCTGCGTATCACAAGTTTTACCATTGCCTCCAGAAACAAGGTCAGACAATCACTAATTTTGTTGCTGAATTACGCGATTTAGCAAGAGACTGCGGGTTTGGTGCACAACTCGATGATATGCTCTGCAACCAATTGGTCTGTGGCATGCGAGACGAGTGCGTGCGAACTAGATTACTACAGAGAGCAAATCTAACCCTAGAAGTGATAATGGACGTGGCATAAAGAACTTAAACAGCAGTGTGGCAATCTCGTGACATGACTGATAATTCAGGATCAGTCCATTACACCGCTAGAGGTCCTCAGAAGCAAGAGAAGAGTCAGGAGAGCAGTGATCGATCGAAGATACAGCCAGCAGTCCAGGACATTCCGTCGACTTCCAAGATGATTGTATGTTACAGGTGCGCTGCGGTTGGTCATCGTGTTTCAGAGTGCTTAATGGATCCAGATTCACTAATCTGTACACAGTGCGAGAAGAGAGGTCATGTGGCGAAGATTTGTCAGGCTAAGCGTCCAGGAAGCAAAAAAACATGGAACAGGAAAAACAAGAAGTACATTAACCAGGGTGGACAAGATGATGAAGACAAGAAGAACCAGAATAGATCAACCGAGAAGTTACACAACGTCTCACATGATCTCGCTGATCCCAACTTCTGGAGGTCGATGTCCGTATGAGAGTCATGTCATGCAGCACCATTATCTCTTCCACGCACTTGGTAAAGAGGTTCCCTCGAAGGTTGAAGTTCCAAAGGCGTTGATTGTTGAGGTTACAATTGATGGTCGGAAAATACAGATGGAAGTTGATTCTGGTGCAGCTGCCACGGTCATGCACAGACGTACGTTCGAGAGGCTGTGGCCAGGACAAGCTCTTCAACCGGTACCAGGACTACACCTTGGGGACTACAGCAACAAGAGTTTGTGCATCGTTGGTGCCAAAGATGTTCACGTTTCCTTCAGAAGAAATTCGTCTACGCTGCCTCTGATTGTGGTCGACAAGTGCAAAGACCACAACTTGTTGGGTCGTAATTGGTTTGCAGGGCTCGGACTGTCAATTGCAGGACTCTTTGAAGCCGCTGGAACCAGCACAAGGACCCAAGATTCCGAAAGGGTTCAATCTGTCCATCTTGGAAGAGACATATCGCTTACTTGGAAAGTACAACGGTCCACCAATTTCCCTAGATTACGACAAGTTAGCATCGCCAATTTATTGTTCTGCACGATCAGTACCATACGCTTTAGAGTCAAGAGTAATCGACGAATTGCAACGATTGCAGCAACTGGGTGTCATCGAACCAGTGCGGTTTTCGAGATGGGCCACCCCAGTAGTCATCGTGCCAAAGAAGGATGGAAGCTTGCGGTTGTGTGATAACTACAAGGCCACGGTGAACAAAGTTTTGCGTCCAGACAAGTTTCCTTTGCCTACGATCGAAGATATTTTGGTGAAGCTATCCATAGGGAAGATCTTCGCGAAGCTAGACCTGGATCAAGCGTTCTCACAACTACAAGTTGATGAAGAATCTGCTTTGATACTTACCATTAATACGTTGAAGGGATTGTTTTTGGTTCGTCGATTACCATTCGGTGTTTCAGCAGTATTTTTCAACGAATGATGGAAAGCCTCCTTGCTGGTCTGCCTGGTGTAACTGTTCTAATTGATGATGTGGTGATTGCTGTAAAAGATACAGAAGAGCTCACTGAACGTCTTATGGCCGTTGCTGAAAGACTCAAGGCTGCAAGTTGAAGAAATCGAAGTGCGAGCTATTTGCTTCTGAAATTGACGTCTTAGGGTACCACATTGATGCGGCTGGTGTTCACCCTACCGAAGAAAAAGTTGCTGCCATCCGAAATGCACCATCGCCGAGGAACAAGAGTGAATTACAGTCGGTGATCGGAGTGATTGTTTTCTACGATCGGTTCTTATGACACTGAGCGACCACTTTTGAACCTCTTTACAGACTGCTGAATGACGGCATTGAATGGACCTGGACAGAAGAACAGGAAAAAGCGCTACAATCTGTCAAGGATGCACTGTCCAGCAAACCAGTTTTGGCTCATTACGAGTTGGATCGTCCGTTGGTCCTGGCATGCGATGCTTCGCCCTACGGAGTTGGAGCAGTGTTGTCACACATCGGTGATGACGGATTAGAGCATCCAATCGGGTTCAAGTCTCGTACCTTAACCTCTACAGAAAGAAACTACATATCGATAAAGAAGCTCTATCATTTGTGTTTGGGGTGACGAAGTTTCACAAGTTTATTTATGGTCGAGCCAACATTAAGTTTATCACAGACCATCAGCCTTTGTTGGGAATTTTCAAGCAAGGATCAACCACCCCAGAACATCTCTCACCAAGGATGCTTCGATGGTCTCTCATCTTAGGGGGGGGGGCGATTACATCTTCGAATACCGTAAGGGTCGTGCGCATGGAAATGCAGATGTCCTGTCCAGATTGCCACAACCGGTAGGAAACAACGAGGAATACCCAGAACCTGGTGGGCCACACCTGTTGGAAATGAAATCTGGATCAGTCACCTGTAAAGAAATAGCAGAAGCCACAGATACTGATACTGTTTTGGTCGAAGTGCTCGAGTACGTGCGACACGGATGGCCGAAAAATGTTGTCGACCTGGTTGTAAAGAGGTTCTGGAAATGTCAAGACCAGTTGTCCGTTCAACAAGATTGTCTGTTGCATGGCGATCGAGTTGTGGTTCCAACAAAACTTCAAAAGAAGGTTTTGGACGCGATCCACTCCTCACATCTTGGTATCATTAGGACAAAGATAATCGCTAGGTCTTACATCTGGTGGCCAGGCCTGAACAAAGACATCGAAACATTGATCCAGCGGTGCAAGGTATGCCAAGAGCTTCGTCACAATCTTCCAAAGGCTCTACCACAACCTTGGCCGAGTGCAAACACTTCTTGGGAACGAGTCCATATAGACTACTTGGGTCCAGTTGAAGGTCATGTGTTCCTGATTCTGATCGACGCGTTCTCGAGGTTCCCTGTGATCAAAAAAGTAGAGTCAATGTCGACTGCGTGTCTTATACGGCATTGCAGAGATATTTTTGCAGATTTCGGCGTCCCGTACTGCGTGGTCTCGGACAATGGTCGTCAGTTGGTTTCGAAGGATTTCCGTAAGTTCCTAACGAAGAACGGAATCAAATTCCTGAACTCGCCGCCCTTCCATCCATCATCCAATGGCCTAGCCGAAAGAAACGTGCAAACCTTCAAGGATCTGCTGAAGAAGACGACCGGAGATGTAACTACTCGACTCGCCATAAGTTCTGTTCGCCATGCGTACGTCGGTATCTACGGTCACCAACAGAACCCCAGCAGAGATGCTCTATTCGAACTCACAGATTAGAACACCTTTTGAAGCAATGAAACCTCGAGAAGAAAAAGAAGAGAGAAAAGAAGATGAGAAGCCTGCCCGCCAATTCGCGTCAGGTGACAAGGTCTTGTTTTGCGACTACAGAAACTGCAGACCTCGTTGGTCTGCGCTTCTGTGAAGAAGCGCAACGGTACCAGGCTGTACACTGTAGAAGACGAAGAAGGTGAAAGTCACAGTCGGAGTATCGACCAGTTGCTGTTACGAAGAGATGCAGATGAAGAAGATGGAAGAGATCCAGTTGTTCATGTCTACCTAAAATTGTATGACGATTTGTACATTGACGAAGGTTACAATCCAGAAGATATTGAGGATGTTCAAGACGCAAGAGCTCCCGTCCCTGCTCTAGCTCTTGGCCGTGCCCCCGTTCCTGCGATTCCTGCGATTCCTGTGATTCCTCCTGTTCCAGAAGTCCAGCCTATTCCTGAAGTCCAGCGTGTCCCAGTCGCCCCTCCTGCACCAGTGGCCCCAGCCTTACCTGTCTATCCCCAAGAGCAAGTCCCAAGATTGAGAAACCAGGACGATGTTATTGTTGGGCCAAGATGCAACAGAGAGGTGGAAATCTTTGAGGGAAGATCAAGGCCTACTAGGACTAAACGAGCTCCTCAACGCCTAACATATGAATAATTATGCGTCATCACTTTTTTTTTCTATTCCTAATGGTTTCCTCACTGATTGTTCGATTTGATTTTTTTTAATTTTGTTTTCTTCTGCAAAAGTAAAAGGGGGAGAATGTTTACAACGATGTATATTGAACCGAATTCGTTAAAAGGGGGAGAAGTGGTATGTCCGGTTTTGAATTGTTTCCATCGGTTGCTATGGCTGCAAAATTAATGTTATAAAAAATGTGAATTGTGAGTCAGTTCCAGTTTTGTCACGTCGAGTCTAAGTGTAGCATGTCTTTCCTGTTAATTAATATAAAAGTTAATAAATATGGTTAACTACTAGTTACAAATATCAGTCTTTTTCCGGTAACGTAGTGATCTTGTTCAAGTAGTGAGAGATCAGAGCTCTCTTGTTGTCGTAACGCTGCTTGAGCGTTTCCCACGCTATGGCGTAGTTGGCATCTGTTATGGGCAGCGCACTCAGCAAAGCGGCTGCTTCTCTGAGCGCGGCCTTGAGGTACTGCATTTTCAAATCATTGCTCTACGTTGGATGACTGTCAACTGTGGCGTTGAACAAGTCAAGAAAGTTTTGCCAGCTGTCATAAGATCCATCAAAAGGGGTAAGATCCAGTTTCAGGAGCCGTAACATTTGATTGAACCCCTCGTGTACTGGGTCTGCTATGGTGGATCTTAGTGGCGATGATGTGGCAGGAGCTGTTGTGGAGCTGAGTGCTGATGCGTCCCATCAGCTGTCGCTCGATCTCCTCAGCTTGCTTTTCAAACTCGTCCCACTTCTGCTCACTGAAGAAGTCTAATTGTTATTTCTGTTCAGCGCTTTTCAATATGCTTAGATGAGCATAGACAGCTTGTGCTTTTTCCACTTGAGACTGCACGTAGGTTTGCCTCTCCTTGATAGCCTCCACTGTTTACTCGAGCTTATCTTGTTCTGCGATGAGTTGCCCCACACCGTGTATGTTCCGATAGGCGGTGCGGATGTTCTCAATCAAGGTTTTGATTGTGATGAGATGATCGCTTTCACGAACTGTGTCGTCAGGATTCTCCTGTTTCTTTGGCGCCATTGTTGCGCTTTGGAAGTCTTTTCTTTCGATTTCGTTTGCGTAGTTAGGCTTGCGGGATTGGACACGAAGTCGTTGTATTGACCCTTGCTCGGATCCTTGGTCGCTATGACGCAATGAGCTTAGAGTAGTTACTCGTTTGGGCTCTCTTTTGTGCGATAAGAATCGCTAGGTAGATGAGAGATCAGGGTGGCTGATCGCGTGCGAATATCGTCGCCTTGATGTGCGAGCAAGGTCGTTGATTTGTAAGCCAAAGTCAACTTGTTGGGAGCGAGCAGAATCGCTGCGTAGTGCGAACTGAGTCGCTTTGATGTGAGCGAATAGACTCGCTGCGTAGTGCGTTCAACGTCGCCTTAATGTGAGCGATCAGAATCGCTGCTATGTGAGCGAGCAGAGTCGCTGCTATGTGAGCGAGCAGAAACGCTGTAATGTGAGCGTGCAAAGTCACTGCACTGTGAGCAAGCAGGGTCGCCTTGTTGTGAGCGAACAGAGTCGCTGCTATATGCGATTAGAATCGCCTTAAGATAAGCGAACTGAGTCGCCGCTGTGTGCGATGAGAATCGCCTCAGGATGAACGAGCAGAGTTGCTATGGTATGCGATAAGAATCGCCTTAAGATGAGCGAACAGAACCGCTATGATGTGCAGGAACTGTTGGCCTCCTTTGCATGTCGGTTCACCAGAACGATAGTTCTGTGACGCTTTGTCTTCCGTTAGTGCACGGAAGTTGGTCCCGGACTGCTTGGCAGCATCTCCTGGTTGACGACACAAAGTGTCCAGCTTGTGCCCTGTTAAAAGGAGGATTGCGAACGAAACGCTTGTTGCGAACGTGGCATATGCGAGTTTTCGTAACTCAAAAAAATTAGAAGACGCATTTTGAAAAGAAAAACGAAATTAAACGCGACCAATAGTTTTGTGTTCATTGAATAAAGATAAAGATTTTTGCAGGTTGCGAAGCAATATTTTTTTAATTTGCCGTGATAGCTTCTGTAATCTTCTCGTGAGTCTCACTCTTATAATGAAGAGAATCGACGACCTACATACTCGCAACGTTTTCTGATCTCCATCCACCATGCTTTTTTATTCTTTCACTGCTCGCTCCAGCATTGGCAAGTATTGATGCTGACGTGCGACGATAACAATGCCCCGTATGATTTGTCACATCTGGCAGCTTCAAGAATGTTGCGATTTCTTTTGGCATTTCGCCGTTTTGTTTCGCCTAATGACCTTATAATATTTTACAACGACATTAAAAATTTTTTTATTTTATTAAAACGTCGTACAGGCCTCGGGTGCCGGTGACGCCCTCGCCTGTAATATATACTAATAAGAAAATTGTGATTCGTACCTGTTTCGCGCACTTACCAGATTGGTAAGTTAAAAAATAGTGATCTGTATGGAGGTCATCAGGGCGCAGTTATCTCGTAATACGGCTGGCGAATGACGAATGATTTTTCAATTTTTGTCTTCGTGTGCCAAATGTGTCCGAAAAATAAGTCATTGTGATCTTCAACATCTTTTGTCGTGAGATCTGTTTTTCGAAGAGCCCTATAAATACCAAAGAGCAGCACAACCTTAAATGAACAAATTTAGCATAAACATTTTTTAAGAAAACCTTAGGACAAAATCGCATACTTTTGTCGCCAACCACGTTTCGTCATTTGCAGTCTTCATGAAGGTTCCAATTTGCTCTGCAGTGAAATGGTTCGACTTTTTAGGCTTATAGCCATCATTTTTTCTTTTTATTAAGGCCAACATTGCGAACTTGCTAATGTCATTGTTATAATTGATACCAATCGTATTTTTAAGTCTTATTTTACAGGGTGTCCAGCATCCTTGAATTCCTTGAAAACCGAGTTTTCCGGGAATTTTTTTCAGCCCTCGAAAAACCGAGAAATATCTGGGATATTTTTTTTATCCGGGAGTTTTTTTGAAGTTGAATTAAAAATAAAGTTGAATTAACAGAAATTTCATCAAAAATATTCGACATAATTTAAAAAAAAAGAAAACTATAAATAAAATAAATATAACGCAAATCGTTTTCCAAATTCTGAAATTTCTAAATATGTTATAAATTCATATTTATAATATTAATTTTCTAATTTCCGCCCTGTTCCGCCCTGTATTGGTTTCGAATTTTCGACAAACTCCCCTCTAAGACCCACGTCGGGCACACAAGTGAGTTTATTTTCATGTTTGTTACAGTGAAGTGTGAAATTCGTTAAAAAAGGCGAGTTAATTTATTGAACAATCAACTAAACAAATTATTTCTTTAATATTATAATAGTTGATTAATGTTTTCCTTGAAATCTATTAGATAAAAATAAAATCTCTACAAACTTATGAGTTTTTAATGATGAATAATTTTTTTATCTTAATATATTCATGTGAGTTAATATGTCAATTAATAATGAAACATTTTAACTTTTCATACTACGAGAAAATATTTACTCACTTTTTGACTAAATGATTTCGGTTTAATAAAATGCATTCATTATTTTATTATTTCTAGTGTAGCTGAACGATGAAACCAAAAGGTATTACAAAATACCAAGGGTCATGGGAACATGAATTTCCATGGGTTATGTCAGCGAAGAATAGTTTTTTTTGATGCTTTCTGCATTGTGTGCAACTAAACTGTTTCTATCGAATCAATGGGTAAACAAAAATATAAATAGTCTCTCCAAATCGAAGAAACACGTGGAACTCTTCCAGGAAGCAGCTACATCATCAAGCTTGCCACATGAACTTTTTAATCCGGCATCATTGAAATCTCGCGCCGTTCCGGAGAGTCCGTCAGTAACAGATACAATAGAGCTGTACGATAACAGATACAAAACTGTACAACAGATTTAATAGATCCACAACCAACTACTTCAACTGCTAAAGAAGTTAGTTATTAATATGTTATTGAATGTCGTACAGTATTATTAGATAATTTTTAATTATTACACATCTATTTTTTGTTTGAGGTGGTAAGCAAGTTTTGTTGGAAATTTCTCTATTAAAGACTCAATCTACTCTCAAGACTAATACTATCAACCAGTATTTACTGAAAACCAAAAACACATTGAGAGAAATAATGTGGTGTTTAGGGGCGGTCGTGTCACATGATTCTCTTCGAATGTTAGAGAGCCACATAAAGTTGTTCAAAGCTATGTTGTCTGAAATCAAAGTAGTTCAGCAACTAAAACCAGGAAAATCAAAAATCAGTTACACTATTATTTATGGATTGGGACCATTTTTTTAAAAAGAGTTGGAAGCTACAATTGAAAAGTAATACTTTTACGTTTGCGGCTTTGATGAAAGCTTCAATAAAGTAGCTCAAAAGCAACAGATGGATGTGAATGTCCGTTTCTGGGATGAAAACCAAAATGAAGTATGCACGAGATACTTGACGTCTTCTTTTTTGACTCGCGCAAATGTTGAAGCATTACTTGAAGCTTTCAAGTCTACGACGAAACAACTTGATGGTCGAAAAATGTTGCGAATTTCCATGGATGGACCAAACGTCAATTTGAAATTTCTCAAATTATTCAAAGAATACATCAAGGCAAAGGAGGGAGATGATGGTTGCCCAGGCATGCTTAACATCGGTTCGTTGGGAATACATAAGTTTCATTGTACATTCAAATCCGCAATCGAAACCACCGACTGGGACAACGTCAGTTTTCTGCGCAGTGTCTTCTATCTTTTTCAACAATCTCCAGCTCGCAAAAGAGACTCCATTCGCATTACTAATAGTTCTACATTTCCTTTCAAATTTTGTTCCGTTCGCTGGATGGAGAATGTAACAGTTGCTTCACGCGTTTTGAAGATTCTACCACAATTGAAAGTGTTTATATCTGTGATAAAAAAAGAAAATACTGTTCCCAAATGTAAAAGTTTTAATATAGTCGATGAGTTTTTGGATGGCAGACTATTAGCACCGAAGTTTTTATGGCTAAAAACATTAAACCTTTTCTTTGCGAGTTTCAGACAGATGCTCCGATGGTTCAGTTCTTGTACAAGTCATTGTATTATATCATCAGATCAACACAACTGCTAGAAATTGACTTGAAACAAAAAGACAATTTTCAAAGTATCAAATCATTTGAATTAAGTTTTGGAGTTCAAGAAACTTTGCGCACCGTCAAAGAACTGAAAGAAAGCGAAGTCATAGCATTTAGAAAAAACTGCTTCGATGCTATGGTCATTTTCGTCTAAAAAGTCATCAAAAAATCACCGTTGAAATATTCACTCACGAAGCTTTATCTGCACTCAATCCTTGCAAAAAAGAAATGGTAGGAAGAAATTGTCGAAAATTAATGAAATCAAAACTTTAGTTGTCGAATATAATCGCTCCGAAGTAATGGTTGATCACTTTTGGATTAAGTTGTTAGAAAACGATAAATAGATCAATTTGAAAAAAATTTTCCAATTGTGTTTGAGACTGTCGCATAGCAATACCAATTTAGAGCGCGGATTCTCTGTCAATTAAGAGTTTTTCGCTGAAAACCTGCATGAGGATTCTCTTGTTGTAGAGAAAAACGTATATGATGCAGTGTTTGTTGCCAGCGGAGTCGGAAATGTGAAAATCACAAAACCAATGATTCTAGCTGTAAGGAATGCGTATGCTAAATAGGCGCAGGCATGCGAAGGAAAAAAGAGTAATGTCAAGCACTCAAAAGAAAAGCAGAAGAAAAAAAAGAAAATATTAAAGAAAAGCAACTGTTAAATATTAAAAGATCAAAAATAATAAACAAGATGAAGTAAGAGCAATCGAGAAAAAGCTGAAAACATTAATGAAATAGTTTAGATTAAATCAAATTGATAGCTAATGTGATATTAGAGTATAAAATTATAATGTTTAATTTATTACTATAATGATAATTGTAATAATTAATAAATGATTTGTTGGATAAAAAAATCTGGGAAAGTTTTTTATTTACCCGGGAAAAACTGGAAATTCTCCAGGAATTAATTTTTTTAAAAACTCTGGACACCCTGTTTTAAAATACTAGTGTAAGAGTATAACCTCTCATCAAAGGTAAAACTTTCGTTAACTAATTTTGAAATTACATTTTTCTTAGTTTTCTTTAAAAATGTTTGTCGATCATCTTTTGTTTTTATTATAATTCCATCATTTTCGAGCACACGAGCAAATGCCATGCCGGTCGCCATATTGCTTTTCTACAAACATCAGAATTTTGTTACCATGAAGCACGCAAACATTCACACTTTTCACCATTTAAACATTCTTAACAACGCGGAGCTCCGAAAAAGACTCTATTTTCATCATTATGTAACGTTTGTAGGGTTTGATGTCGGGTTTGATAAAACCTGAATTTATCAAACCTGTTTGATAAATTCAAACATTTTTGCAGAACAAAAAAAAGTTTGAAATTACGTCGGTATACTTTATATATAAAGTACAATATTCAAAGTAGATCACGCTCAGAGTCTAAAATTCACTAAATTTTGTTATGCATGAACAATTTTTTGGGTTTTGATTAGGCTTATTTCGAGGTTCAACATGTTCGCAGGAACCCCAAGTAAGATTTAAAATATAACTCAATGACATAATAGGAACAGTTCAATTCAAACTTTCCTGGGGTTCCAACAGCAATGATCAATGATTGCTGCTGGCAACGATATGATCAGTTGGAATTGATTGGTTGAGATCTCTCCCATACTATTTTATGCTATTCCTGAACTAAAGTGTTAAAAGGATCAAATTATATAGTTACGTACATCAATTCTGAATATAAACCCTCTGCTGATTCACATTTGCTTGGTTTCCAAGGTTTTGTCTTTCTTCTCACTAATCATGCATTAAATAAAAAAGGGAGCAAGAGTAATGCTAATTCGTTAGTAGCTACACCTAAGAAATTGAAAATATAATTTTTTAGAGAATATTAAAAAACCAGTAAATAGGAACATTTTACTTTTTGGATACTTTTTGGATGGTTTCGTCTATGAAATCATTTTAGATTTTTTTAATACTATAATAAATCTATTCGGAACATATTCAATAAACTAAAAAAAAATTCACAATCTGTGACTCATCAAAATCTATGCAATTATTCAAGTCATACTCTTAACAAAAGCACCACCCACCGTTTTTCAAGTTCAGCAGAAATCGTGGAAGAGACTATTTTGCCTTGGCGAAATTCAAAACTATCACTGCGACTTCCGGCCATGTTTTTGTAAATGCCAAAGGGTCAGCTACCGCCAGAAGTTCAAAATCAATTTTGAGCTATAAGGAAAATATCTGTTATTCCATATGGAAAATATAATTAATTGAATTATTCTATAATTTTGAAAGAATTCCCAAGACTAATTTTGGATCGCTGAATCAAAAAATTGTATTTCCAAAAGTGTGTCATTCGAGTGAAAAAAATTAACTATAGTCAGAAATAAAACGTTAAAGATTACCCATTCCAATCCCACTGGGTGTTTCAGTACAGGGAATTTTTCATAATATTCGAGAATAGTCAAGCCATTAAACTTCTATCTCGCTAGAAATGAAGACTTCCAAGTGGTATTAAATCTGGGCGAGTTGACAGAATGTTGTAGATATCGACCAATCGGTCGTTTGGATCCTGGAGAACTTCGATCTTTTCACTCCGCTCGTTTCCTCTATACTTTTTAATGTTTGTCCATCTGTTATGTTGTCCAATGTGGTATATGGATTCGTCTTTCCAATAGTATTTGTGTTTGTCCACTTGTCTGATTGTTTATTGTTTTCTTTTGATTTAAAAAACCAGTTTTTATGAAAAACTTTTTTTTCAAATTATTGGTGATGTGAATTCCTAATACTTTTATTTCTATGACAAATTTTATTGATTTATCAATATTCACCTAATATATCAAAATAATAAATAATAAAATAAATAAACTAAACCAACAGAACTGACCAGATTTCTTTGCAAACTGACATCAAAACAAAAACAATATAAATCAAACCAGCAGAACTGACAAGATTATTTTGAAATTTTGAAAACACTAAAAAAACGATTGAATCATATTTATTTGTAATTAAAAGAAAACAGTTATCTGGTTTGGTTTATTTTGTTTAAATTTGCTAGTAAATTTAGTCTACTCTGTTGGTTTGGTTTATTTTGTTTTTGTTTTTTTCGATTCGCAAAAAAATCTACTCAGTTCTGTTGGTTTGTTTTGTTTTTAATTGACGAAAAAATCTAGACAGTTTGTTGGATTGATATTTTGTTTTTTCAACTTTAAAAAAAAATTGGTCAGTTTCAAATTCAAATTGTAAATATTTTCGTATGAGTTTTTTGCAAATAATCTTACCATTAACCTGAATTGTGAAAAAACTATACTACTCAAAATTAAGATAAGTATATGAACTCCAAAATAAAATCTTACAATTTTAGTTTTTTTACAATTGAGGTTGATGATGAATAATGATGAACTTGTGGAAACTGTTTTCCCACATATATACATAGTGAGAGCAAGGAAAAACATTTATTTTTAATACAAATAAAATAAAATATTTTAAATTAAATCAAAATAAAATTAATGATTTAAAAAAAATTAAATTAAATTAAAATAAAAAACTTGTCTACTAAGATTTTATATTGAATTGTTTTTAATTTTTATTTTTGATAAACATATATTATATATATTTTTCAAAAAAGCAAGTAATTAATTTTAGCTGTCTGGCACAAAAAAATACGATCAATAAAATTTAGAAATTTATAAAAAAGTGAAAAGTTTTTTGGGAATATGACATTTTAGTGCGTAGTATTACGAAAAGGAAGGTTGACTTTTAGTGACGGTTTTTATTATCGATCCAATATTTCACTTTTTTTTTCGCATCAATTTCCACAATTTTCTTCGATCGATTTATGGTCCTCAAAAACGAAACGTTTCAATTGAAAAAACGTTTTTTTTTTAATGTCATCATGACTCAATTTTTAATCACTGATTCGTGTTCAGGAAGTTCAAAACTATCGAAAAACATTAGTTTCAATTACTAAATATTATTAAAATAATTTTTTACAGCGGTCTAATTAGCCTGACTAAGTCGAAAAAAGGACTATCAAATTTAAATGTACTGAACTCACTATTTGTCCACGTTGACTCAATTTTTTATCACTGATTCGTGTTCAGGAGATTCCGAACTATCGGAAAACACTTGTTTTGGAAAATAAATTTTGTGAAACAAACTTTTTACAGCGGTCTAATTAAACTGACTAAGTCGAAATAATGACTA
>JAPYZS010001071.1:0-21994 GCA_030522925.1 Trissolcus japonicus | reverse complement strand
ACAATGTATATACATCATGTCTATATAAATGAATATATAAAAAATATAAAATATATCATCTGTCTATATATTAGTCTATATTTTCGTCCGTGAGGGAAGACTTTGACTGATTAAGTGAAAATGAATAATGTCAATGGAGAATTTATATAAATGTATTTTATTTATTTAAGTGTAGTCTTTGGATCAGAATTTCCGACCTGAATAAAGGAACCTCATAGCTTGAAATGTAGATCTGTAAATAAGCGTGAATGATACTATCAGTCGGAATCAATTGAAAAGACAAGGCGGGATCAAACAGCGTCATCGAGTGAGTGTACATTTTGCTCAAAGCCGCTTAAGTGGAAGAAGATAAGGTAAAATTGGACCAAACTACGTAAAGCTAGGTCTAGGTCTGAGTTGAAAGTATACTTTTAAGCAGATAAAGCTAGATAATTTAATTTCCAGGCAAAGTTGTTGGTAGTCTTGTGTATCATTGACCAGGCCAGCTTTAGGCAAACCCATGAGCTGCCCAGATGAAAATGCGCTTATGCTAGAACGTCTGAATTATTCATACAATAAATTATGTATAATGTCTTTGAGTGAAATCAGCACCAAGGATTCATTCGTACCGCTTTGTATAATATTGTAGTTATGAATCTATAGCTTTATGAATACTTCTGATGGAATCGTCTTGGGGTTTTTTTACGATTTCTGATCTACTTTCAGAATTTAAGCACTCCAATCGACGCTTTTATTTCGCCCTTAAAAAGTTATTTTGACACAATGAGGATCTTCTGGTTGCAAGTATTTTGATCCATTTTGATCCAATTTCCTGTGACAAAATTAACGTCACGTTCTATCTAATTTAAAAACGTTAAACGTTAATAATTCTACTGGCTAAAATTTTAGTTGAGTACTAAAACGAAAGTACTTCCAGATTAAAAAGAAATTAAATTGGAAAAAAAGAAAACAAAAACAAAAATGGAACTTTTTTTTTTTTTTTGATAAAAAGAGTTAATGGACTCTCCAGTAATACCTTCTGTCAAGACATTACCCCAACTTATTTCACTCATTTTGATGAAATGCGATGGAAAAAACTTTTAATTTCCTATTCAAAATCGATGACAGGAACTGAAAACCAGAGCAGGTTAAATTTAATGTCCCGTCATAATCTGACTTCAGTTGTCACAAATTCAAAATATATTTTTTGAATATGACATTTCATTTTTTTCATCTGAGAAGAATTTGAAAAAAAAAAAAACTTCTTACATCATAATTCACGTAAATGATTAATATTCTCATAATCATAAGTTGACGAAAATCTTGTCATCCGACGAGAGAATTTCTAAGAGTGTTTGCATTTGCAGCCTCTTACAATCTCCATCTCAAAAAGCGTCAATCAATCATTTATGTTTTTTCGGCTCAAAAATGTGGATGCGGTGATATGAAAGATGTGCATTTAAATTCACTGGAAAATAAAAATCACCGCTGGGATGTAACAAACTTTTGTGACAAAAAAAAAAAGGGTGGGAAAAAATTGTAAAACCCATCAAAAAATTAGCATCGATGATGAAACCCCGGGCGATTGTTGATTGATCGCGAAGGCGAAGGTGGTGCGGGATGATGTATCGGCGAATTTGCAAAATGTGCGCGCTGTCGTGCACGATATGTGGCTCGACTTTCGCCCATATGTGCAACGAGTGGAGCGTACCCAGCCAGCGGCGACCCTCTTTACAATATTAAGCTCTTTTATTAATGGCCGCGCTCGTAATGGCCTTGGCAGCCGATTAATCGAAATTCGATACAGCCTCTGTCGCAAGCGCGACTGTAACTGTTGCATTACGAGTGCTCTTTGTGCGCCAGCACCGACATCGGTCTTAGCCTCGTTGCGACCGTAATAAAGTTAATAGTATCATAAACGGAGCTGGTTATGCACCACACTCACGACCACTTTTGTGCCACCGACGTCGCAGTAATGGCTAAATACCCGCCGTCATTTTTAATGCACTTGCACGCTTCCACCATTACGGCTACCAAATCAAATTAGTCATTGGCTGATTGTTCACTTTCATAATATTTTGATGGCACGCTCGCAAACTTCTTTATTTGTTTTCTGCCTTGTTTCAACGACAGATACAGTTTGACCAGTTATCATCAAAAAAAACATGTATCTTAATTCCTTTTGTTCGCATCTTTTAAAGGTAAACTAGATTGAAAGAGAAAAAATTTTTTCTGTGTATTATAATTTACAAAATTTCTGCGCAATGATTATTCATTGTAGTCATTGTAGGTATAAGTTAATTACACGAGTTATCAGAATATTGAGAATAATACAATTAGTTTACGTTCTTTGATGTAACACAAACGAGAATATTCAATTTGCATCCACGGGCTTGTTGCTGTTATTCATGAAAATCGCTGTTAATTTTTCATTCTCAAAGCGAATAATTATTTTGTCAATCAAATATTTTAACGTAAGAATTCATGTATTGTTATACAAACAAAAAAAATAAATAAAATAGAAGGGAAAGTAATGGAATATTTCTCCTTCAATATTCCGTCGATGCACTTTGAAACATTAGTAAAAGTCAATGTTATTTTGTAATCGTAATAAATTATTTGACATAATGTAAGCATACCTTATTTTAGGTACTCTTAGAATCTCAACTTATATATGGTTTCAGTATACCGTACATATCAATCTCAGCATGTATATATACTGTCGAAACTTCGAGACATGTTTAAATATTTTATCCGACTTGTTCAAGAAAGGGCCGTACTTAGTAACTGAATAAGTTCACATTTATTTGGTGTATAATAATAAATTCAAAAATAATCGATAATACTGTTAAAATTAAAATTCTTTTCTTACCCAATAATTGATATTTCAATGCTCTTATTAGTGATTGTTTTTTTTGGTAAAAATAATTATTTATTATTCCCTTTTATTAAATTAAGTAGTTTATGATATTATGATAACTCAATTAAATCGACTTATCACAACTCATCTCGACATCCCAGAATCTTCTTCCCTTTCACTCAATTAGTTAATTAATTAAGTTCTATATTCGTCTGGACATCAGACGCGGTTAAAATTGAATCCAATGCATTTTTTCATGTTCTAATGAAATTTAATTCTAATTAATTAATTTGAATGATGGAATTATCGAACTAAAATTAAAAATCAACCCGAGTATTTGTTTCTTTATAATAAAAATGTTTATTTTTTGTTTCAGGTAAGTCAGCAATTGTCAGGATTTGATTTCTGAAAGGAATGTAATTCAGAATGCACACGTGAGTCAAACGTAAATAAGAATCGTACCGGCGTCTCAAAATTGATAACAGTTGTTAACTGCTTTGATTTCAATTTCTTGCGTCAGAGCCCCCGTGCAACTCACATTTGTATCACAATCGTTGGGTTACAATTTGTTTGTGGAGTTTTCGAGTGCGGTGAAATGTGGGACAGAGAAGGGAAGGGAAAAGGTGTAACACTGCACGCAAAACTTTTTCGATTTATGCAGCGTACCGTTCGACGTATTTACGGCAAAGTTGACTATTTTTTAATGTATCGCTGGAGTACGGCTTTCTAACAGTTACCAAAAATTGCGTTTTCACGTTCAGACGTATATTGAATAAAACCTAACGTCAGAATTCAGTGGCACGTAATGCCACTGTGAAATAGAGTTTTTTCGACCTCAAATGGCATGATATGGTTTTCGCGAGATTGAGTTTTGGCGTCTGACAAAAAATTCATTCGCTTGAATTAATTATAATTATTTATAAACATTTTACTTCTGGTCCAAATTATTTTTTATTTATTTTAGAGTCAGAGCTTTTTCATAAAAAAACTTTACATTTTTACATTTTTAACGTTACATTTTTTTGTTCATTTAAAAAAACCTCTGGTTTAGTGGTAGAGGTAAAATGTGTATAAAAAATGATTGCGGAAGGTTTTTCGACATATCGCACTTTTTTCACGGAAAACATCGGGAATTATCGAAGTCCGATTTTTAACGGATTTTTCCAGCAGACTAATGTCACGACTTTTAAAATATTAGCGCTAAAAATATAATATGAGAAAAATAAAAATTTTAATGTATGTCTTTTGAAACTGACAAATAAGTTTGTAAAAAAGGAGAAAGATTATAATCGATGAAAAAAATTTGAAAGAGAAAAATATAAATTCTGTTTTTCGAAACGTCGCCAAAAAGTGGTACGATATAACCCGACGAAATACTTGGTAAATTCGTCAAACCGAATTTGGAAAATAAACTCGTTCAAACTGAAGAAAATCATCTCTTTCATCGGGGCAAAACTTTTATACCCTTTTCCAACAGAAAATGTTCTCTTTTTTTTTTTTTGCCCGTCCAAATAAAACGTCATGATAAAATCAATTATATCAACGAAAAGTAAAACGAAAATCGACGCTGAAGTTTGTCGCGACTTCGGCGAATTCCTTAATCTTAACTTGGAGACATAAATTTTCGTTTATCTAGAGACAAGATTTTCAGGTCCCGTTGAGTTAACGTCATTGTTTGCGCTGTCTTATCGGAGAATCATTTTTCCAAAGTGACCGCGAAGTTTTGAAACTTTGCCGATACAATTGTCACTTGGCGTTGAACGCTCATAAAAATTCCACTCGAGTTCGAGTTGACATGTTGCACGGCGCTTGCGACATTCGTGATGTGCCACAAAGTGGCCCCTTCAAACAAAGAAAATCAAAGTTTTTACTTGTCAAATTTCATTAATAATGATAATAAAAAGAAACAGTTCCGCTGCACCAAATTAATCGATAAGTTATCAAAATTTAATTTCCATTCAAAAATTGTGTTTGATAAAGTGGGACAAATTTATTCACTAAAAAAAAAAAACAAACTACAAAAAGCGGATTCAATTTTCATTGAAATTTGAACGTTTGATGTGTAATGAAAATTTCATCAATCAAGTTGATTGTTTTGTTTGAAAATAAAAAGAAAAAAAAACAAGCTAATCGAGTGATTGATTGCAATCAAGTGACGTGACTTTACGTAATCAAATATATTTCGAGACATATTCTTTTGACTAATGCACACGAGATGGCCACGTCCGTGATTTACGAACTAACTTGTTGAGTGGCGTGAGATAGGCGTCGGCTGCATTGTTCGATTTCAATTTAGCCTCGTTTTGCCGGCAGCGCCCTCGGCATGTATGGAAATGAGAAGGCGTAACCTGGAAAAGAAGTGCCTTAAAACGCGCCCCCGGGCGATGCTGTCAAGAAATTAGATGAAAGCGAAGAGAGCCTGGCCACCAAGTGTTCCGCCGTTTTTTCTCTTCCATTTTTACAATGCTAATCGTGTTTTTTATATTCCTGCCGTACTTTCGCAATTTAGATTTTATATGCCGCGACGACTTTCGATCGCTAATTTTTACGCAATACCTCTGATGCTGTTGTGTTTTTTTTTATCCCCCCATTTGAAAATCATGAATTACGCGATTGAAGAGAATCGGAATTGCAAATACATAGGAGATTGATCGTGGAACTTTTTTTTTATTTCGTTTAATCATTTCATTGGGCTTGGTCACCAATTAAACAGTTTTGAAGGGATTACAATTTTTTACTCTTATTCACAAGTACCCAAGTAAAAATTTATATATGGGTCCATAAATGGCACATATATGAAACATAAATGACACATATATAAAACATAAATGGGACATTTATCTATTAAAATACATATATGGCCCATATATGGACCCATTTATGAGACATAAATGCCGCATATATGGATCCATATATGTCGCATATATGGCACATAAATAGATTCTCTATGCCATATATGTCATAAATATGGAACCATATATGTGACATTTATGTTTCATATATGTACCATTTAAGATCCATTTATGATCCATTTATGGACCCATATATAAATTTTTACTTGGGATATTTCATTTTGTTTCATTCTTATTTTATTTTTCATCTATATCGCAATGTACAAAACGTACGCAATTTTTGTTATTGAAACGAAAGAACCGCTTGATGAACTTTGTGTACCGAAGAAAGAGGAAAAAAAAAGATTTTCAAACAATTCATCGGGAAAATCGAATCATAGGCATGAAAATTTACATTGGAAGCAGAAATTTGAGCTTGCAGCATAATTTCACGGACTATAAATATCAATGCGAGCGTGACATCGTTAGGTATCGATGGCGCTGCTCGATAACACCGGGGTCCAACTGACGATATGGTTTGCTCGAGTGTAGTCCAGTGTGTAAACTTGGCAAGCATATAAACACGTCGGGGTTATTTGTATGTAAATGTCGGATGCACCTCAGCCGCGTCGTGAAAATCGCTATCACTTTAATGCCATTTTATTTGCCTCGAACTCCTGCAATTCCCCGGATGATAAATTGACCTTCAATTAACGCATCGACCGTTTCGCTTCCAGTTCATAAAACTGTGCCCCAATTCCAAGATGTTTAAACATTTATTGTCCCGAATTATTGATTGGAATTTTGTCAAGTGCCGAATTTGTGTAACCCCGGATCGTATATTCTCGTCTAATCAAACGAGATCGAGCTGAATAGTTGCATGAGAATGATGTAAGTTCCGCTTTGGTTGTGCTAAGATTATTTGCGTGTTGTAGACATATATAGCGCAGTGAACCATTCTGTGTATTCGACATGTAAATGTATACCAAATGTTTGTCATTCATCAGATTAACATACTAACATTTACTCAATTCACCCAAATCATTATTGTTATTTTATTCTGCAACATTTTTTTAACAAGCAGGGACAGCTGGGGTAATTGTGACACGGGGGGTAATATTTGACACTGCCGAAATTGTATTCACATTTTCAAACCAATTTAAAGAATTAAAATTTTTGATTCAACAATTTTAATTTTTTTCTATAGTACTTTTTCAATTCCAAAGTGAAAACAAAATCGGTCAATTGAAGCTCGAAAAAAGAAACAGTTTAAAAATCTAAACGCTTGGTGGGTATAATTCCACGAACGTGCGACGTTTGCGCGTTAAATATATATAAAAATCAAATGAAACACTGCTATAAATTCTTGAAAAAAAGGAAGAAGAAGAAGAAAAAAAGCACGGCAAACAGAGGATACAGAAACATTGTTCAAACCAACAGAAGATAAAGATAAGCGAGATAATGGTTTAGAATGTGGGGTGAAACATGTTGCGAGGAAGTTTGTCGATGCACAAGAAACGCCGGGACGAGCTTAAGACTGTCGCGCGCACTCGTCCTTCCTCCATAAAAGTTGTACGTCGCACAGGATATAGCACACTCACTTCCGCAACGGAGATAAAGAATAGGTCGATGGAGGCAAAAGAGAAAGCTGCTTTTAGTTGTTTCCCCGTGCAATCATCTAATGCGCCGGACCTTTGCTGCGAACCTTCCTATACAAAAAATAAATTAAATGGTACACGTTCGTTTTTTTGCCACTTGTAGTCGTAGGTTTTATTAAAAATACATGACAAACAATTGAAAATATTTCGAAGCAGAACGTGCACGATGAATTCATGCTTTTAAAAAATTTTTCTCAATTTCTCCCTCAGGATAGTTTCTGCAACGTTGAAATTCTGTCACTTAATTGCTACAGATCAAAATAAACATCGTTATTACAAACCTTTCTACCAGATCAAGCTTCACCTTTCCAAAAAAAAAAACATGTAAATAGTTCTGTTAATTGTGTTTTGAAGAAAAAAAAAAAAAAAAAAAAAAGAGAAAAACAACTAAGTTGAAATCTGAAGGGTCTCGATTTCAGGTTGTCATTGGAGTTGATGAAAATGTTCTCGTGATAGGAAAAGTTTTATTTGCATGCTTCAAATGAATTTGTGTTGTGCAAACAAAAAATGAAAAATAAATAAAGGACTAGGATTTATTATTGTTTTTCGTTTCACTGAAAAAGAGGAAATTCATCCGAACGATTATTCTCTTAAACAATATCGCGTGTCACACATTCGTTGGAAATTGAGAAAGCTTGGCACGGCATTTCAGTCATTACTCTTGGCGGCCGTCACAGTGAACATTGTTTTTCCTTCGCATAGTCGGAAAAACGCGACATAAAGATGCTATTGACGTACCAAACGAGACCGCTCCGGCCCGGGGAGGCGACGCGCACCTGGAACAGGAGAGTTGCGTTATTTATGTAGTGCGAGTGCGTAGCGTGTTTATGGTTTTTGCACGGAGCGGTCAGGATGCAAAGAGCATCGTAAAACAGGGTCGCCCGGACGTTGCCAGGAAATAAACGGCCTATGGGAACGGTTGCATAAATTCGGCGCCATCCCCATCCGCAATACCGTGCGATCCCGAACTCGTCATGTCCTATCTTTTTTTTTTTTTGGCGTTCATTATTATTTTCAACAAAACGAATTTTCAACATGATTCATCGCCACCATTACAGACGACGTTACTGTCTAGAAAAAAACGTTTGAAAATCCGGGCAAAAATGTCTGGTCGTGTCAGAACATGATCGGACCTAATTTATTTAGATCTGACTATGTTTAAAAAATAAACTTTTTAATTTGAATGAGTTGTGTTCGATATTTTTCAATTTTTTTCAATTATTCAAAACTTGTTTTCATTGTTTTAACTTCTAGCTTACTTTTTACGTTTAATCTTACAGTTTCAATGTTTTTTTTTTCTTAGGAATGAACATTAAACTAAAAACTTAAAAAAAAATTGAAAAAAATGTTTGCATAAGAAAAACAGAAGAAAATTGTCATGTGACTTTATAGAGGAAAGGAGCCAGAAAGCGGATATAAAAATATCGTTGAAGCAGCAATTCTCAAGCTCCAAGGCGAATGTTTTTTTCCGAGGTGTTTGTTTAGTGAAGACAAATAAAATTTTAATTTGTCCGCTGCGAGTGCAAAGAAATTAAAAATCCATTCAAACTGAATCAGTAGGGCGGAAGGGGAAAAAATATACGTAGTCTTTTAACGAACGTTTACTAAATAATTCTCTCATTCGAATTGCGAAGTTGTGCGCGCTGCAAGACGTGCGACGCGAAATTGTGACTTGCTATATTCGTTTCCGCAGACATGTAAACATTTTGTGTTTGAATTTTCTTTTTTTTTTCGTATTCTTTTTGTGCGCACGTGTTGACGGTTGTGTACACTTGTGTCCGAGTGCGCTTTTAAATGCTCGCCTATAAAAATGATGCTACAAAAAAATTGTTCAATTTTTTCATCATTTTTTTTTTATAACCTATTAAAACAAAGTGAACAAAATATAAGAGAGGATGACAATTTTTTCTTTATCGATAATTAAAATACTCTATTAAATTGACTGTACCGTTATCGCGAAATGAAAATAAAAAAATGTAAACAAATGAAATACTAGGTTTGTTTTAGTTTTCAATAATCTGATCGGTTTTGTTATTATTAATTGAACAGATTAAAACATTTTTATTCTAAACAGATTCTCAATTTAATATTCTATTAACTAATTGCAATTCAAGTGATGCATAAGTCGTATAGGTGTGACAAAGATGGCGTTAACGAGGCTTCTATAAGTGAAACAAAGACAAAACTAGTTTGCCTTATGCATCACCTTAAGGTGATGTGTAAGGTCTGCTGCCACAGAGTTAGGGACTTTGATCATAAAAATTATAATAACTGTTGATTTTCAAAATACTGAGAAGAGCGACATTCTACACTAATGAGAGAATTCGTAGCACAAAAAAAAAACATCATTTTTCGTTTAAGAATGTAAACAAACAATGATTTCTACGAATAACCTCCACTTCGAAAACTAGAAATCATTATTCGTCAACGTTTTATAATAAAAATGCAGTTTTTTTGTGTAGGAATGTGTAAAATAAGTGAGAAAATGTCGCTCTTCTCGTTACATTAATTTACAATTACATTATTAATTTTAATTAAAGAAATCTGTATTGTCGGTAACTCCCGGTTCGACATCACCTTAAAATAATGTATATTATTATTTTTAATAATTAAAAGTAGTCGACAGACTTGTTTGCTTAATAAACACTTTGTTCAAAATGTGTAAAAATGTTCAAATGTTTTGAATTTTGTTTGTGCTAAAATGCAAATGAAACACGAAACAATAAAGTGATATCGCAGATGTCTCTGGCTTGTTTCAGGAGAAGTGCAAGTTAAAATTAGTTGAGCAGCAAATGCTTGGCATTCGGAGTGTCCGTGAGAAGTGGCGTAGCTTCAATGCCCCGTGGCCGATTAATATCCTGACGACGTAACTAATTCTGAAACAATGCGAAGCGCGCGTCCAGCCAGGCTGGGGCAAAGCGTGGCTGTCGAGCACGCGGGCGTACATGGCGCGTCTTGCCCCCGCGGTCGGGCGTCCAATCTTCCTGCGCGTCTTTATCAGATCGGCCGGGCCACATCTGCGCGAATTTCCCCAGCGCGACTCCGACGAATCCGGCGTGTAAGCGCTGCCACGTTATGTTTATATTTTCTGTCTTGTCGCCTAGCGAGTGAGGTGTTATTGTTTGTTTTGCTAGTTCGGATCGGCAGAAATTTACCAACAGATGCTCAAGTCCATTTGATACTCGTTGCAGCTCTGATGTTTACGCTAATTTGCATAAACAACTTTGCAATGCACTCGTCCAGGTCTATGAATTTCATTCATGCTCAAGTTATAATTTATATTGCAAAGCGATGCAAATGACCTGTTTTCAATTTTAATGCAACCTGCGCGTGGTACATTTCGCTTGACTCTGTTTTAATGAAACAATCCGATTCTGTTTTACATTGATTCGCCATTTAAAACTTTTGGTCGAACGGATTGAAATATCGTTCAAACTCCATTGGTCGTAACGAACTAATACATAAAATGGTATCAAAGTTATGAGAGCCGGGGGAGGGGATAATTTTTTGTACGAGCGAGATTGAATTAGAGAAACGGTTTAAAAAGAAATCGTTGATCCAATTTGACAAACGTTTGCTGCCCGTGATGCAATAAAAACTTTGCAATTGCCAAAACGTAATTATCTATTTATAAAGGCCAAAGCCAAACGGCCACTTTGATATTAACTCTTATATTGTATTGCAATTAGAATAAACTTCAGTAATATGCTTGAGTCTGATGTTTCGTAATTATGAAATTTCTGACGCTAGTTTGGACAAAAATTTAATTAGTCGTGCGAGCGAATGTAGCGCCGTTTAATAAAATGCTCTCAACTTTTCTACAACTTATGCAGCATAAAACTGTTCGATCGGGACATTCTGTAAGCTTTCTCACTTCAAATCACCTACTAACTTTTCATAAAAAAAAATAAAATTACATAATTTAATTTTGTATGTTTCGAATGTTTTTTTTTTTTTCGTTATTTTTTGTTTTATTTGTTGTCTTTTTTCATAGAAATGGTTGTAATTTTTATTTATTAACTTTTCTTTCTATAAAATCGTATGCAGAAATAAGTATTTTCAATAATTGCATTATTTTTTTATAAAAGCATTTATGTTATAAATAATAAGAATTTCATGCAAGAATAGCATAAAAGTGAGTGACCAACTTTCATACCGTTAATCTAAGGTCCAAAAAATATAAATCAATATCGTAATATGTAGTAAAAGCGCTGCCCTATAACGGCTCTCACACTGACGTTATTGAGATTAGCGGGGCTGATTTTTATTTGCATTGGTACTCTCTTTTTCATTACTTAATTTATCTAGCATTAAAAGGCAATGAATTTCAATCGAAACTCCCATTGCTTACATTGTCAATCCAACCTTATTATTTCAGCTGAGAATTGCCGGCTTTTCTTAATGCACTCTGCTGCCATACGAAAAATACTTTTTGAATAAATGTTATTGTAGCTTGTTATTTGTCAGTCATATGTTTGTGATAAATCCTCACGTAATGCAAATTCTACTTATGATTCATAGTTTGGTAATCTCTGTATAAACAATCAAAGCAAAGTGTTTCAATTCATTTCCAAAGTTCCGATTCATAAGCTGTGGAAAATAAATTCGACTCATTTTATTTCATTGACGATGATTATGGAACAATAAACAAACAAAATGTTATTTCCACAAATCTTTTCTCAATTGAAATTATTTAAAACTTTCATCACAAGGTTATAAACAATTTAGAAATATCATTTTTTTTTACGTTGACATTTATTTTAGGAATCAGTGCAACAATAACATTTTCCAAATCGGATCCGTTAATGGACTGATTAATTTTTTTTTAGTTTCAATTGAAAATCAATATATCCCAACGTACTTGATATATCTACTATTGATGTAATTTTTGTTCAATTAGTTCAGTTGGTCTAACGACGTTAACTCAAGATGGTTAGTCTGGCTTACAAAAATAACATTCAAAAATAAATCATTCTAAAGACATTTCTAAAATCAACTATTAGAAAACTTAAGACAATTTGATCAATTTTTATTTTTAATCTTCAAATTATTTTGACATAATTCTATTATGCATTATTCTTCAATTTAAAAAAGAGCTAAAAGATGTCAAATAAAAAATGGAGGAGAGGCTTATGCCTAGACACTTTTTTAATAAGAATTTTTTTTAACAACAAAACATATTTATCAATATTTATTAATGTATTAATGATAAACTAAAAAAATTTTGCTACATAGTTGTATTTTTTTATTTTAAAAACATTAGTTGAAGTGAATGTAAAAACATAAACAAGAAATAAATCCAAAGTGTCTTTTAAGCGCACGATTTGGGTATTGCCTAGGGACATTTAGTCGTGTCGGTAGATACTGTAATAATTAATAATAAATAAATGACTTGTTTACTTTTTGTTTATTTATTTTTAATTAATCGGAAAGAAGTTATTCGTTGCTTATTTGTATGTTTTAATAATTTTATCCATGTTATTAATAAACAAATGATAATTCGTTCTTTTTCAGCCAGTTCAGACACGTGGGAAAATTGTGAAATTGTTTATTTATTTGTTTATTAATATAGTTGTTAAATTTATTTATTATCTTAATTTATAGTTATGTAAAACATAAATTATGAAAAAGTTTTTGGTCAATAATTGCAATATTGAATTGTAAACAAATATCTTTGCCGAAGTCCTGCTTTTTTTTTAATTTATTATAACTATTAATATTCGACGAATTTTTTAATGAAATTTAGCAGATACATTTTTTAATACCATACTTAGTTTTTCTCTATATTTATTTAGTCATTCAAATAAAAGTTACAGTTGATTTCATTTGTTGTTTTTTTTTACTTTGCAATGTCTCTAAGCACAATGCCCTTCTATAGTCGAGCCTCTCCCCTACACCTTTGCACTTTTTGGAGTGACTATGAAACTTGTAATAAAAGTTTATTTTAAGATAATACAACTGTCTTAAATTATATTCCGATCGGATGGATTTCAAATGTCTGGCATGTAATCGAGAGTACACACAGTAACGAAACTGAATGTCAGAAGCATCTCGACAATTAATTATCCGCTGACGTAACTAATGCCAGAACAATGATTCTAGTGGGTCCATGGGGAACGCATCCTCACGCCCGCGACGACAATGCATATTGAATTCGTAGGCACCGAACAATGCACGTCTTGGCCAACGCTCGCGGCTGTCTAACGTAAGGAGTACATGCCAAGCTTGATGGTTTTGTTGGCTTACTATTGCGAGCATTCGTTCTGCCCATATCGGGTTACGTGCCAGCAACGCGTTTCTGAGACCACCTTAACTACCTGCGTCTCCGCTATTGTTATCTCCGTGCAACCACTTCGAGTGGAAATTCATTTTTCGCTCGTACCTTTTACTCACGTTTCGCTTAAAAGCACAACTTTTTCGAATACAATTCGCACATACGTATAATAGCTTTTCTACAATTTTTTCTTCGCATTTTTATTCGTGATAAATCACATGATCACGTCTTTTTTTTTCCATGGTTTGTTGTTCTGTACAACAGTTCGGAACTTTCGTTCAATTCACAGAATTTCTTTTGAATTCCATGAAAAAACATTTGAAACAAAAAAGTTCTGAAAAACCGCTGAAATTTCAAAAATTATGTAAGAACGAAATTTAGGACTTTTACAACAAAGTTTTTTTAATTACGTTTCCATGTTACAAGATTAAAAGATAATAAAAATAAAAAAAAACTGCAAGTCTTGAAAATTTGAAATTTAAAAACGCCGAAATGACTGTCTCGGTCGTTCCGATGTTTAAGTTGTTGGAAAATTTGTGGCTATAGAAAGCAATACCATATAGCGCAGGTGAAGTTTTGAGATTGAAATTGTTGTTGCGCCAATTTTTCCACATGTAGTACACGAATAAAAATTTATGGGAGAAAAGAAAATAACAGAATCATGCTATTTGTAGCGAACTAAACTTGGTTCGACACAACTCGAAATCGTTCAACGTTCCAAGAACAATGAAACAAAATGCAAAAGCGAGCAGTCAAATCTGCAAATGCGACAAAGTTCGACTGAGCAAACGGCCTGTATACGCGATGCACACTGCGGTTGCAAAACTGTGACTCTTGCATTGTGCGGCGGTTGCACGTGGAGTACGTTTATACATATATCGCCCAAGCTGCCGCCAGATTACATGCTGCCGTATCGTCGGTTAATTAGCTTTATACGTTCAATCTCGCAAGACCGTGCGATAGCATGGCGCAGACAGTGATATAGAGGAACACGTTGCCGCCGCAACGAACATTTTCACTTGACTTATTACTTTTGACGATTCCCCTCCGCCAAAACAACCCTTCTTTTTCATTGCAATGATTATATTCCATGAAAACCTCGAAACTGATTTGATCACTTTCTGATATTTTTTTTTCTGATGATGAATCTCTAACTGATGAGTTTTTATGAAAATTGCACTGTTCTAACCGTTACATAAATATTCTCTTTTTTCAAAACTGCTTTATTATTTTGCACTGAAAAATGCTTTTGAAATACTCCCTGCGTTGACTTTCTCTTACATAAAGTAATATAAGAAACTTCACTTAACTCAACAATTTTCTTATTTTGTTTTCTTCTACCGAAACGAAGTACCTTTTAAGGGTTATATGACGGGTGTCATGTAACCGTCTTAGGTAATTCCCCGTTCCACTCGCATCCACCCTCTTATACCATTAACGGTACTAATGGGGAAAAAATCGCAACGAAAGAAAACAAATGGAGGGAAGGGAAAAAATTATAGCCTTGTTTTGATGTAGCAGTACCGTGTGTTTCATTTGATTTTATAGGTTGGCCAAAAATCGAGCGGCCAATAATGAGGTCCTGTCAGGGCACTAATAACTACGTGCTTTCAAATTTTATCGTCAGATGATATCTTTGTAAGTGAACGTGATTCCACACAAAAGCAAAAATGATTGGAAGAACGAAATTAACGTTATATGTTATATACCGAAGAATCAGTACGCTCGGGAGTTCCGTCAATTTTCATCATCGTCATCATCAACGTCGTCATCATCAAGACAATGACGTAATCAAAACCTGTCATAGCGACCTGATTGGCTGCTGCTCGTTTATACGTCAACAGGATTTTGATTAAAATTCTCAATTATCAAATGATGTTTTCCATTAAGCTAATTTTCACGCTCCACGCTCGTGAATACTTTTTTTTAGCAATTTTAATTTCTCTAACTTTGGATCATCCGGTGAACGCTTTTCATCATTGAATTTTTAATGATCAGCATTCAGTCAAATTAATCATCTTTTCGAAACAATATAATGCCAATGAAATCATAATTGCATTTTGTACGTCAAAAATGTTCCCCCGGGCTCTGGATATAATAAGAAATATTCGAGAATTATTATTGCATGCGATTAAACTTGAATAATTGATGCCCACCTATTTTCCGAATCATTTATTCTGAGAATCGAGTTTTATTTATTCACGGAAATGATTCGAACAATAACCACCGTGGAAGACAATAAAACTCGTTACCGCGGCATCATTCTTCTCGCGGGAGTGCCCGTGTGATATGTAATTGCACGCTTCGCTGCCGGGCTCGTCTGACTACACCTTTACATACTCCACTTTCCAACTTCTTATTACCCGTGAGCGCGTCCGAGTCCGAAAAACCTGTTTCCATTTGTTATTTTTCTCAAGCCTTTTCTCACGCAAATTCCCTTGTTCGAATTTGCAAATATTTACGATGTTCAGCTTTCTGCTATAGGCGAACAATATGTTCAGATTGAAATGGAAATTGAATTCAGTTTCGTGAATGGAAAAGAGAAATGATTTTTTCGAACAGCCACTGTTTTTGTTTGGTTTCGAACAAAATATATTGTTGTAATGCTGAAATAAAAAGTTCAATGGAATGCACGTCTAGTGGTGAAGAAGAAAATGAAGAAGGAAATGAGATAACCACTTCTGAAAAAGCTTCAGCAAATCATAAATTAGATGCAAACAATGCTGAGAGATGATGAACAAGGTGATACCAAAACATTTTATTTGGGCCGTTGAGAAGAAAGAAAAAAATCATTGTCGTTAATTTAAGGCGACATCTATAAATCATACTCGACTTAGCATTGCAACGTGCTTAATTCAAAAGGATGGGTCGTTAGCGAAAAGTTTTGCCATTACAAACCAGGAAGAATGGTCGCAGCTTGGGCGCTCGCGGATTTCTTTAAATTGTATCTCGAGTTGTGTGCTTGATTTGCATTTAAGTTGCGCCAACTTTCCTCCTAATCAGGACCAGAAAATTACCTCTCACAAGCATGATATATTGGGCACTCTAATTCAATTTCTTCAGTGCCAAAAATCATGTACAATTTAATGTAAAACGATTATCATTATGCAAAAATATATTTAGATGCAATTTGCATCCGACATCGTTAAAACTTTCAAGTAGAATGTAAACAAAACATCTCTAGTAAACAAATATTCGGGCGGCCCCTCAAAATTATTATTATAAAGTTAAATCTGACGTTTATCTGGCGTGTAATGCTCTTCCTAGAAATTGCCAGATTTTGGCCAATATGTGGGGAATAGTAGGGCCTTACAATGTTTACCACAATTATTTAATTTTGGAGTTTAGTAATTCATTAATGTGTGGGCCAAATAGGGCATCAGTAGAAATTTCTTAAAATTTTAAAACATTCAACAATCTTTAAAATTTGTATCTGACAGTTTGACGACAATTTATAAAATATGCAGTCTTTTGAGAAATGGCATAAAAATGTAACATTAAATGTTGAAACAAATGGTGTCTGTATGCATCTTTCGACCGAGAATTTTAATCGAAAGTGGAAATAGACGGCATCAGACGAAACAAAATAGGCGACAGAATCATAATAAATCATATTAAATAGTTTTAATTGTGTTTGGATGTGAGTTTTGATTTGAGATGCATTGTATTGTCGATACATATTTGTATGGATATTGAAATTTTAATTGGAAGTTTAAATTTTACAACCGTCCAACTACACTGCAAAAAATGTGTTTTAAAATAAAACATTTAAGGGTACAGTTTTAAAACACTCGCCAAACGTGTTATCTAATTTTTTTAATCTATAAAAGTGTTTTATTTTGAAACACCTAACCTCAAAATGTATATCGAAACGAATACCCTCCAAGTTTTTTAATTTCTCAAAACGTTTTATTTTAAAACACTTCTGAAATAAGACAGAAAAGCCATTTACACATTAAGTATGTGTATTTTGTTTTAAAACACATCGACTGACAACTTTTTTGCATCTAAGAAATGTCTTCTCCATTTATATATAATCCAGTCGACATTACACGTCAACAAAGGGCCAGTGGTTAACCTATTTGAGGCCTTATGAGGGCCCTATGAGTTTATCGGGCAGCAATAATTACGAATTAAATTTTGCCTAGGAATTACATTTTGTTGAAGTTGACTATTAATGTTCCATGTGAAATGGAAACTTGCGGGCAGAAAAGCAAGTGAACCGTAAACAAACCTGTGACAAGCCGAACAAAAGTCGTGTTCTGGCTAAAATCTCTGCAACGGGGACGTTGCTTGGCTGTTACTTGGCGCGAACCGTAACATTCAAAGTTTACGATAATAATAACAAGGATAATAATAGTAGTCATGACGAATAACTTCACAGTTTAGGGCCAGGTCGAACAATAGCCGGTACGCATTAGCCGAAACGGTGTCCAGCGTGGTGTAAACCCCGGGCTTTGTCCTCTCTTTCTGTTACTGGGCTGAGAACGGTCGCTGATTTAGCGAACAGAGACGTTATCGATTGGCGATATCGATTGTCCGGTCAACGCAAAATTCCGAGCGAAACTGCGCGCCAATGCCGTGCACATTCGCGCACAAAGGTCAAAGCTTAAACAGTGATTGCAGACTCGCGCGCACTTGAGTAATTGGAATCGAAAATTGAAACCCATTGGCAGCTGGCTTGACGTTTTGTTCTATTGCCTTCTTGATCCGTCGTCTGCACTCTTCCGAACACCAACGCCCCTAATTTCACCATTAGTTATGTAAGCGCCACTAATCTGTTAAACTGGACACAAAACCCTTTCAATCAATTTCCAACCGGAGAGCTTTTGTTGCTTATCGTGGGCAAAGATCAAGCTATCGTTGCACGGCGCGCTTTTGTTTTTGCTTATCGATTCCGAAATTTGGTGATGAATTTTGCAGCGAGCTTTCTCTGTGCGAACGCTCGAATTTGCCAGAAAGAGATTCTGTTTCGGTTCAAACGGTTTGACGAATTTCATTTATTTAACAGTTCCCAGATATTTCGTTCAGTCACAAACAATCAAAGAGATTTTCATTCAATCAAATCTAATCAGATCGGCTCTCGTTACAATGGTATCCAACAAAAAATAAAAGGCTCAGAATCTTCGGCATTCCCCTATGACTTCTTTCATATCCTAAATTGTACACAAATTTGACGCTTATCAGTCCAAACCTGCAAATGGAGAAGGAAAGGCATTCATGGATATTTTCACCAGCAATTCCACGTCGGACCTTCCTTTATGAAGACACCAGACGAAAACCAAGGGAAGGTCCGTTGATTGCTCGACCCCTCTCAGAGCTGTCAAGGCCAAACCCTAAGATCCACACGCTAATCGGTTCTTTGGTCTATTATTATTTTATAAGGTCTATAAAAGTGGGTACCGATGAGAAAAATATCACAAAATCTAGAATACATTAATCGTCAACTAATTATGACATAACAGGGACGAAAATATATGTACAAATATATGACAGATTTATATTTATTATATAAATATAGTATACATTTTCGATAAAATTTATATTAATATATATCATCAAATGTATACAACTTACTTATTTTTATTTATTTATACATAGTATCATATTTTTTAATCAACCATACTGACTCGCCAAAGGCGCCAATTTTTTGATATAAATAAATAACAGACGATGTGACAATGCACCGATCGTTCAGTGAAAATTTTTAAAACAAAATGAAAATTACACTCATGGTGGTGTACTTTTTTCCAATGCTTTTTTTAGTATAAAGTCCATAGTCTGCCGTACCTTTTGTTAGTAAACATCTTTCTGTAACTAATTCATTTTTACGTGCAAAATAATTGTCTAATTTCCGATTGCTTTAGAAACGAGAATAATTCCCTTCTTGAATTTATTATCGACGAAACATGATCAAAATATGATAATCAAAATTTGATTCTACAAAATGAGACCGTAGATTATTATACTTTGAGGTCACATTTTCATTAAAACTTCGTTGATTAAACCATATGAGAAAGGGTGAAAGTTCTTTTTAAACGTCAGTGTCATTCAGATTCGATGGTTCGTACGATGAAAGTGCCGTATTAAAATGTTCGATATTTTAAATATAATTATACTTGAATTGGTCATCATTTTTATTCAAATTATCGAATTGACGAAAGCATGAGTAATCGGACAACACTTTCACCCTTGCAAATTGAATAACTAGCCGAAAGTTATAATCAAATTATTTGATCAGGTTTCTATTTCAAACTGGATTATCCAATTACTAATTTTATCGCTGTCATTTGTGAATCTAACCCTATAAGACATATACAGACATTCATATACTTGACGCTGAACATTCCGAGAGATCGTATCAGTGACAATCAAACTGAATTAACGTTTATTCTATCCGTCTTGCTCTGAGTGTCAATCATTTCGAAATGCGTAATTAAGGGAAGTTGCGTGACTCTAACCAGCCAGCGAAGCCTCTGAGAGACGCAAGAAGGCGCGTTTAATCCAACTACGCTCACGTAACGACGTCGTTGCAACCACGCCACTATATTGCTGCGCATAAACCTCAATCCTGAATTAGAATTTACTCCAGCTTGCGCTTAGACTTACACTCGGTCACTTACTGCCAAGGTAATGCCCTGTGAAGGCAAGAAAATGTTCATTCAATTTGGTTAATCGCCAACTCTTATTATTACTAAATTTGTGATATACCCGAGTTTTATATTGTAAGTAACTTTTATGGCCGACTAAATCCCTCGCTTGCTTCATTTTTTAAAACTCATTCTACGTAATCACTTGGATATACATTCTGCATGTACGTAACTTATTTAAAACTTGAACAACATAAATCAAGCTATTACTGCTACACTCAAATACACATGTAGCTACCAAAATATCATTTATTTGTAATAACTCATTATATTGTGTATCTTGCAGTCACATTCTTCACTGTTACATCATTCATATTTGTTTCGTGGAACTTAAATTTAAGCAAGAACAAAATTTCAACTTCCAAAGAAATTGGAAATTAGGAACATTTTTTAGGAACAATTTATTATTTTTTGTCAAACTGTCTGCATATCCGAGACTTTAGAAATAATTCAGAAATATTAACGATACTTTAACAATTAACTTGTAAATTTCATAAAGTTACCCCATTTTTGTTTACATTGTGCAATGTAATATAACACACATAGAAAAATGAGAATATTCCCTTTAAATAGGTTTCTTTGTTAAATATTTTTTTATTTAGGTTATTTTCAATACTTAAAATAATTAACAAATCTTTATATATTTTAAATATATATATTTTAAATTGCATGTATATCAATGTACAGAGAATTGACAAAAATTTGAACATTTTAGATATCTTTACATTTCAGTTAATATAGTATGGATTTGATAATTTTCAATTATTAAAATCTTTTGAGCGTTCAATCTGCACGGATAGAAAAACACCATCATATTTTACTATGATTCTCAGCAAAGCTCGGACGGTAAAAAGTTTTCTATAATTCTTGTGAAAAAGTTGCATTTTGAGGTTATGGTCCGCGGTTTACAATGATCACGGTAAATTTTGATGAGCTTTTCTATCCGTGTGGAATTCATGAAACAAAAAATCTCAGTATTCAATATTGTAATATCGGTAAACGAACTTACAGCTAAACGAGGTCGTACAATGAATGTTATAAATCATTTGCATCATGAAATATTGAACGCCATAAGCATCTAATGTTTGTACACAATAAAAAGCAGTCGAATGTTTTCCCGAAATCTGCCGAGTTCTCCCCAAGTGTCAACTCGTGTGTCCCCTCTAGCAAATGCGGTCAGTTGTTCAGGGTGAACATGTCCCGAAACTCATCGACATTATACAGCTCATTAATGATTTTGCACTATATCATTCAATGAGGTCAGCTCGCACTTCCCTCTGCTCTGAATCAGACAGTTCCAAGGTCGTCCATATATCTCTGCTCGTATATCGCAGGTGTTGAAATTCTCGTGTCACCAAAACTACAACTAGATACAGTAGAATTCTCTCACGGGTTCAAAGAACCCAAGTAAAAATGTATATATGGGTCCATAAATGGCACATATATGAAACATAAATGACACATATATAGAACAGAAATGGGACATTTATGTATTAAAATACATATATGGCCCATTTATGAGACATAAATGCCACATATATGGATCCATATATGTCGCATATATGGCACATAAATGGATTCTTTAGATGGATCGCCAAATATGTCACAAATAAATGTGACATTTATGTTTCATATATGTACCATTGTTGAGGGTTAACTATACTCATGTTTATTTTGTGTTGTGAGAAAACCGAAATTTAGTTGGCAACAAAATTCATGTATCACCCAACTTCACCTCCTGA
>JAPYZS010001070.1:0-21562 GCA_030522925.1 Trissolcus japonicus | reverse complement strand
TTTTAATTAAAGAAATCTGTAATGTCGGTAACTTCTGTTTGACATTACCTTAAGGTGATGCATAAGGCAAACTAGTTTTGTCTTTGTTACACTTATAGAAGCCTCGTTAACGCTATCTTTGTCACACCTATACGACTTATGCATCACCTTAAGGTGGATAATCATAAAATACATGTAAATAGCTCAAACTAGAAATGAAATCAAGAAAAGTACCAGCCATATCTTCGGACGTATTTTGAAGGTCATAAGTTAAGAAACATTGTTGTTAAATTTAATCAATTTTTTAAATCTTTTAGTACAAAGACCGTAATGTTTTATAGGAATCATTTTAATTAACTTCATAAGCCATTAAATTTACTTCGCACTGAGAGATGAAAGTTTGAAACCTCAATATGAGCGGATTGATTTAATTAAACTTCTCATGAAAATTACAAACGATTGAATCGTGAAGTTGCGGCCATCAGCGGAGCGCAATTTGTCGACTTGGCAAAGGATATGACAAGTCGGTAAAGAACTAAAAGTTTTATTAAACCTTTGATATGCATGCCACAAATATGCGTCGTGTCAGTGATTTCTTAACGATGCAACTATCATTTCTCCGTAATGACATGTTCGCGACCTGATGTGCATAACGTTCGCCGATGTTTTTTGTTCCATAATCAACACGCATAAATCTTAATCAATTCATTAATCTCGGCTAACTTTTCAGAACGATCTCAACTTTTCATTATGCCTTTTCTAAACGCGTATACCCAACCGGGTTATGTAATTATGAAATTGCAATCTACAGTGTATTATATCATATTACGCGCAATGCACATCGTAAACATGTTTTTCCGGTTACATCAAAATTCAAAGCAAATTTTTATTTTTGCTGTTATAAAATCAATTTTACTATTTCATATTTGCTCAAAAAATCTCAAATCTTTTTGCCTAATTTTCTTTACTTCTGTGGGATCCCATAGACGTAAAATGTTTACATTGTTTACAAATGTTTACATTTGTAAACAATGTAAACAAAAATTTCTTTTAATTATAAAATTGATTGACTAATTTATTGAAGGAAGTTTGAATGAATCAAAGTTACACAAAACTTGACATCTCTATTTGATGGTTTACGTCGTTCCTCGTGTCTGTTTGACGGGATACAAGAACCGCTATTAAGAAAGGATGTTTATTGGTCACGTACGTCAGACTCTATTGTCCAAGAAACATTTGTAGACAGCTCGCACCATCTGTTAAACTTCCGTAAGAAATTGTTGTTTATTGATTCATGTCGATTTTTGGGTTACAAAATGGTTCCAAGCGAAGACATTTCGGTCAATCTTACCCCATTTTGACTTTTTCAATATACATATAAACATTTGACAAACATTTAAAATGACGAAATATGAACTATTAATATAATAATAATAAAATACTTAGAATTTAATTTTACATAAACAAATGAATTTCAATTTTGAAATTTTCAAAATTATTCAAGTGTCTTTTACCCCAAGGTGTTACGATTACCCCCAATTATGCCAATATCAAATATTTCAACTTATTTAAAATTTTTTTATCAGCGTTGAAGAAAAATGATCTGGATTGAAAATTTGATTTGAAACTTGGATGAATCGAAGAGGTCAAGTAACGTCGAACACCATCGCGATACGATTGTTCGTGACGCGGTGCGGAGCAGCTAGGGTTATATTGACGACGTTGAGAAACGTGGGTTTCACCACTTGCACTCTGCCATTGGCCGAGGTTGTTCCTCAACATGCAAACTTTATTCAAGTAGAAAGGGAAAAACTTTTGCAAACTGCGGCCCGCGATCGTTTTGCTCTGACGATTGAACGATCCCATGATGAGTTACGACTTTCTCTAATGCCGTCGCTCTATGGGATTAACTATAAATGAGGTGTATACCTGTATATACCAAAACCGATTTCTGAATCTCAGAAAAACTTGATTAATGCCGTTTTACAAAAAAAAAAAAACAAAACAAAACAAAAAAAAAACAAAATAAAACAAAACAAAACAGTGACTGACTTTAAAAAATGACAATTAATAATACAATCAAATGATTATTATGCATTGATAAAATAAAAATGTTTTGCTGGCTTCGTGTTTCCTAAATGGTCTTTCGACAATTTTCTGAATGCGAAAATAGACCTAATGTAATATTAAAGCAAAATGCATAATATGGCTATAAGTATGAATATATTGCACATACGTGAATCGCTTTTCGTATATTGACACAGACATATTGATCTCAGGAAAAAAAAACTAAAGATAAATAAAAATAAAAAATGAAACCGATCCAAATAAAAAAAACAAAACCTTTTCCAGAATTCCGTCATTTGGAATTTGAAATTTAGTTACCATTTAGTTACTACACTTGATTAATCGCACTCCCCATTTGATGCAACTTTTTTTGTTCTCTATCGTTCTTAATTCAATTGTTAAACTTTTTACAAAGTGGATCAAAAAAAGAGCAGTCGAGCTAATGTACTCGCGCATTAGGCTAATTAAAATGGACGTGTGTTCCGTAATCTGGTGCGCGGATTGCGCCGCTCGCGTCGGCGCCGAAAGGACGCCTGTGAAATTCACGGCTGCGGCCCTGTGTGACTCGTGTAATTGGCTCCCAACTGGACTTCAAAAGATGCCGCTTTCCTTCATCCGTGCCGCCAAACGACGGGGGAAGCAGAAGAAGACGACCGCGAGGAGAAAACAAGACGAAGAGAGAAGGCGCGATGAAGAAATAATAAAGAGGAATGATAGCAATTGAAGCGCGTGCGTGCGAGCGAGGCCGAGATAGCGATAAGGGAGACGGAGCGGCGCACAAACCAGACCGGCCAACGAGATGGACAAGATCGGTTACCGATGTTTCAACATCGCCGGATGGTGTTTCGATACAGCGTGGGCCCTGTCTTGTTTCGCGCACCACTCGATTTGTCATTAATCTCGCGTTTAAGCGCAACCCGTCTCGGATGAAAGGAAACTGATCGCCGATTGACCGTTCTTTTGATCAATCGGTATTATAAGACCGATGTCTTTTCATGTCCGAGGCAATTACTTGCGTGAATAATAATCGTCGTTGATACAAATTGCCTTCACGCCGAACTGTCCAGGTCGTGTTTTTGTCGAATACTTTTCAGAGGTGTCAAAAATTATGTATACCGATCTTATTTTGACCGTACACTCGTGCAACTTGAATCAAATTAGATTTACATAATCACAAACTTGTACCAACAGGCAGATCAATGTCTCATTTTAGAATAAAATGATTCGAACTTTGTATTAGGATATATTGTCGTTTTGGTTCTTCTTCTTTACGTTATACCCATATTTTATATGATAAAAAACGCAGTACCCACACAACTAATTATTCTGAACACTTTTTATTACTTTATAATAAAAAATTGATCATTTAAAAAAAAAAATAATAAAAATTTGAAATTGTATTGACATGCAGAATTTTTCAAAGCTGAAAAATCTGATAAGGATAGATAAAAAATGCAAAAGCACATATATATTAAACATATTATTGGAATATATCAAATGTGTATTTGTGTATTAATCTGATTACAATTTACATGAATCTAGGGATGTGATAGTATCTCCTCGCCAAGATGTGCATCTTCTCTTCTTGCATAACACGTGCACCTAAACTGCGTTTTTTATAACCTATTTTTAGGGTCTGAAACACGTTTTTATTCCCTCAGGGGGTGCAAAGAGATGACATCTTGGTAGTAAAACTCGGTCTTGGGAGTAAAATTGTGCCATGGTTGAAGTGGCCAGCACTTGACTACACATCTCGGGGGGCCTATGCCAGCCTTTGGGTTCCGTTTCATGTGGTCACTTCACACTGGAAATAATCGCTTGTTTCTCACCCTTGTACCATATTTGTAAAATCTGTAAAAAAATGAAAAAAAAACGAATTTCGTTTAAGGTGATGCATAAGGCGAAATAGTTTTGTCTTTGTTACACTAATAGAAGACTCGATAACGCCATCTTTGTCACACTTATACGACTTATGCATCACCTTAATTATAATGGGATACCAATATTTAATTAATAATATGTTCTAATATATAGAATAGGTTTGACGATTTTGAAAACTATCTCTCTCTGGTAAAAAATTTGTTCACTTTATTTAACGTTATTTTAATACTTGGCGTTTTTTGTTTATATTTGTTATTTCTTATTAACACTTCTTATTCATACAGATTAATTTGTACATTCAATACTATTGTTTTCCAAATATGTCTCGTTGAATTCACAAATGGGGAAATAAACAAACAAATAGGGAAACTGCACCAGCGAATAGTCAGACACCAATGAATGTTTACTTTTTGAATTTAATTAAAAAGTAACAAACAAAAATAAAAAAAGGAAAATTTATAATTTCTAAAATATTTCTGGTGCCATTCTTGCAAATAATATTTAACGTACTTTTTCACATAAAGAAATATTATTCACAAAATGAATTTTATGGAACGAGGGGATGTTAACATTTTTGTCAGTTAACTGTTTTTGCTTTTAAGCCACTGATTTATTATTCAGTTGTTTCAGACAATAAAATTATTGAGGAAAAATTCCTTTGTAATCAAAATTTTTTTCAATCGAAATCTTTCATCAAAAAATCAAAATAATTAGAATCTGAGATGTTAAACTTTTTCGCGCATTTAGTGTGAAAAAAAGGATCTCACGAAATTAAAAAGTCTGTTTGGCTAAATAGATTTATTAATTTAAAATTTATTTAGTTGAACAATATAACAGATGGATTAAATATTTGAAACAATGAAAATAACAATGTAAACAGACCAAAAAAGTGTTTAATCAAAACAATAACGATGTATAAACAAACTAAAAAAAGAATAATAATAACGATAACAATGTAAACAGGTCAAATTAACCATAACGATACGAATGTAAATAAACTAAAAAAAAAAGAATAATAATAACAATGTAAACAGACCAAAATATTCAAGACAAGAATGTAAACAAACAAAAAAAAAAGAATAATCGTAAACAGTGAAGACAAATAAAAAAATCACAACAAAAACAATACGAATGTAAACAAACTAAAAAAGTAACTTTTGCAAACTGCGGCCCGCAAAATAATTGGAATCTGAGATGTTAAACTTTTTCACACGAGCTCTATCTATGAGGCGATACTTATTCAACGGAGTAAGAAATGCGGAATAATGACATCCAAAATGATGACACATTAAAGGAACGAATGCGCATCAACCTGAATATATTCACCTTAGAAGGTGAGCGCAATTTCGCGTAACAACTTAGAAGGAATTAACGCAGAATCACGAGAATAATGAGATGCACTTAGGGTTATCTTTTATCTTATCTCGATCTGATGGCGCTGCGGGTTATAATAGAGGTATAATGGTTTATACACGAAGCGAGTTGATGAGAGCAGAAGGATCTCGCGTTTTGTGTATGACGTGTGCGCTCCTTCCAATCAGGACACGGGAATTCGTCAGACTCGCTGGGCCGACCGACAGCGTCCCAACACCCGAGGACACGGGTCGTTTAGGCGGCTCCTTTATTCGATCATTAAGTTTTGCCGACGCTCCAGGCCTTGAAGCCTCGCGCTTCCAACCTCTCGGCCGTTCCTGCGAAAAGGCTTTTTACCTATTACATTTAACACGCGACATTTGTATATATACATGAGTTACAGTTTGCCATTTCACATCATCTAACGAGAAGGATGATTTTCATCGGCGACAAGCCACAAAAAACTCCCAAGCCTCGGTGGAAAAGGAAACGCTCGTAGACCAGGCGGCAGATCAAAGACTGCACGTTAAAAAGCCTCCACGTGGAGGCTCTGTGGAAATTCCTGTGGCGTTTTTGAACAAGTCATCAGTCAATCGACAAATTGGCTGCGTAAAAAACCTATTGTCCTGCTTTTTGTAATAATATTTTTTATCACTCTTAACGTCTTTCTATATCCTCAATCCCGGGCTTTCTTATAAAATACACTGACAAAACTATAACACCGTTTGAATGATTAGAACGCAGAATGTAATCATTTTCTGGTTTCAAAACCTCATGTTTTAAACTTGAAATTTTGCCACATCCAGCATTTTGAATGCAAATATTTCAAAAGTTATTGACCTTGAAGTTACCAACCAAATTGAAAATTTTCAATTTGTTTATTGTTTCGTAACAATTTTACAAAAATCAAAAAAAATGATATAAATTTTAACTATTACAGTTCAATTTATAATAAGTACTTAATCGAACGGAAATGATCAAGACGCGGGAAACTAGATTATAATCTCATTCGGAGTGTCCAAAATGTTTCGGACAGATCACTTATTGCGAGCACTTGAAAGGTCTCACAATATTTGAGTGAAACAGGCCGCTACTTGGAAAACAGTTCCGGCCCACTAAAATAGTCAGGGGTCTTGGTACTTTGGGCTTTCTCCTCCCGTTACGCACGCTTAGCCGCGCCGAGTGTGTTTTGACATACTTAAATGAGGGAGGTTTGTTTGCACAGAAGCCGACTGGATGCTGTCGTCTGTTGGCGTCGATATGCATCATGAAGCGTCGCAAAAGCGAGCGACACCGCGCTCAAAAGAACCGTGCGAGCTCTATTAATTGGGAGGGCCTGCGAACGGCAATGTCTGCGCTTCAATTCCATCAATCATCTTAGGGTGCACTCTTGTTCGCAACCGGTACATGAACCTGCTAAATTCCCAGGAAAATTGACATATTTTTTGTCCGACAATTTTTCAAGACGAATTCCTTTTTGCTCACGTAAATAACAAGAAATATATGCAAAGATACTTTTAAACAGATGTAAAGCCGGCTTTCAATCAAATTGAATATTTTAAAAATGTGTTTTTACATGTTACGTTGTATGTGAACTTGAAGTTTTTATAGCAGTCAAGTTAGCGACTAAATGTGAAAATAATTCAAAATCATGTTTAATTAGCTTTAATTTAATCGTAAGTTATTGTGTTTGTGATTAGAGTGAGATTCAAGTTTTTTATTACCTTTGGGATAAAATATTGGCTTTTTTTTCTCAACAATGGTAATTTCTTGAATTGCATGGTACACATGCTGTCTCACTCTCACACATGACGTTTTCCCACACAGACATAAATATAGTTCAAAATATATATTTTATATATTTAAAATATATTCGTATATATTCTACATATATCTGATTTATAAATTATTTATAAAGCGGCAATAAGTTATACAAATTTAATATAAAATAAATATACATTTTACATATATTTATACGTATATTTTTGTTCGTTTTGTAAAAAAAATCTATATTTTCTAACATACAAAATACATACATACAATTATCATTATTATATTAAAATACAACATACAAATTATCCATTTTTATTTTCTTAAAATTGAGGTCCGATAGGTTTGTGCAATCTTTGCAAAAATGAATAGCATATGATTCAACAATTATTTAAAATAATAAATTGTTCATTTCTATAACAATCAATGTTTTGCTACAACAACCTTAAAATCACAAAATTTGGGAAAGTTGAGGTTAGGTTTTATACTAAAAATTATTGTCACTATTGTTGGTAATGCTCACAACCTAAAAAGTAAAAAAGTTCAGTTTTCGATACCCAAAATAACAACAGAAACAAAAAAGCAGGGAAACTGTTTTAAAAATAAAATTTTTTTCGAAACAGCAAACCGAACACTGGAAGCGAATTTGAATCGAATTCGTACTTGGAACCGCACTGCCGAAAAAAGGATGAGGGGCGTGTGAATTCCAGGAAGCTCCGGTTTCCAATTTCGCAACCAATTGACGTTTTTTGTCGGCCGCTAAAGTGTCAGGGCAAGCGTACCTGATCATTTGTCTTAACAGATACGTAATTGATACTTTAAACACGCGGGGTTTGACTTCAAGTGTTACAAATGACAGTAGTCGGGACATTAATGCAAAAGTGTCCATCAAGAATCGGCGAAACAAGATTTTGCGAAACCGCCGGGACGAAACGATCCAGCTGGACCGCATACCGACTCAATCAGCTCGAAATTCCGAGAGCAATCGATATATCAAGGTAACACCTTTTCTGTTTCTTCGTCCCGGTTGTTGTTTGACTTCAGCGCGCCGGCATCTTCCAACCTTGTTCGTTCGCGGCAACTATTTGTTAGCAGAAGAAGGACGCCAACAAGTTGAAGAGAGAGGCCAAACAGCGAGAACGGTCGCGAGACAAGGACGCCGCGAGTGGATGTTATCTTTGATGGAGAGGACTAAGAACCTCTATTAGGGCTCAAAACACTACTGCCACTCTAACTCAGGGACGCACTTATACACAAACTCGGTCGTGATACCTGGAATTTACATCGCCGTCTTGATATATAAAACGGTTTTGGACGCTAATTGTCGTGCCTTTTGTTTTAATCAAGCCGGGGATCAAGTCCTCGTGACGTCATAAACGGTTCTAAATTATTTAGACAAATGCACAATCAACTTTCCTTCGGGAACGTTGGAAGTCGCTGGAATTAGTTTGCAATATTTCATCGCACGAACATTGGTAACCGTCATAAATTAGTTGGTAAATTAATTTTTTTAGCTCGTCAATCCGGGTGGCGCTGCAGTCGCTTCAACATGTCCACCCTAAAAATCAAAAATTATTTTTGAATCAAATAGAAGGGTAAAATTGAAAGACAATTTTAATTAAATTTATTTAAAAATGGTGTAATTATGTGCTGAAAATTACATTTATTTGAAATATGATAGTTGTATAATATTTGAGTCACTTAAAAATTGAAATAAAATTAAACTTGATATATATTTCACTTTAATGCAAATGCAGTAAAACTGAATAAAAAATATGAATTTTAAGGGTCACTGAATAACAGCACATGCGCACATTTGTTTAATATTTTGGAATTAAGGTTTGTTTTCTTATCTCAAGAATTTTCACATCATTAAAATTTCTAAACATTCAAACCCCATTCTAGCAAGGCTGTCGAGCAACAAACGTGCCCACTGTCGGTATGGCAGATTTCCATTTCACATAATTTATCATATTTTTGCATATGTGCTAAGATGAATTTTTTATGTAACATAAGAGATGGCAGCCTAGGACGTGCATGCACACATCTTTACATCTTTCATATGAAGAATTAATTTAAATTTTTTATTAATTAATTGGTGAATGCAATAAAATTTTATGATTTTCCATTAGGGACGGTCAGGGTAACAGTGACAAGTGGGGTAATATGTGACACTAAGAAAAATGAGACTAATTACTTCAATCTTTAATTTAAATTTCATCTTTATGAAAAGAAATTAATTTTGCCCCAACTGTTCCTATCACATAATAACATTTAATTAAATGAATAATTGTGAACTGTTTCTGTCGTATCTAAATGTATTCATTTTCATTTGTAGATGATAAAGTGAGTTAAAAATAATAAACGAGTGGACTAAAATAAGAGGATTTTGAAATTATTCCAGTTTCGAAAAAATTATATGTTGAATCATGTTTATCGTCATGGATTTTTATAGCACGGCTGTATTAGTCGGTATGTATAAACACACTATCCCCCGAATCCGTTCTTACTTTTATGGCAAAGCAATGCGTCGGCTTCCTTTGATTTAATTAACCACTTTCAAGGTTTCGTTACCTAGTCGGACTGCCGTCCATCCACCAATCAAGCCGATACGGAAATTCAGAAGCATTTTCACACCTCGCCAGCTCAAATAAGCCCGGCGTGGATAATTATGAAAGTAAAAAGTCTCTAATTGATAATTACTTAAATCGAGAAATGACAATTGAAAAAAAAGATTGTTTAATTAAAAAAATGTTCATCGAAAATATCTGAAACTCAAATAAATATGAGTTGTGGATTTCGGTTATTTTATTGTATGACATTTGTTTTGGACAGACATAACAATGTTCTTCTGAAGGGTCTTTAATTGAAGTAAACAAGTCCTGTGAGACGGAAACCGAAAAGTTTCCTCTAAATCATAAAATGGTCCGAGAGCGTTGAATTTTCCATTGTCGGTATCATAGTATTCAAACTCGTAAAACTGTGAAATCGAAATAAGAACATAACTCGACAAAGGCTTTACACGCTAGGCGGCGTCAAAAAGTCATTAATCTTGCCAACGGGGTAAAGAATATTGGGCTTACGTCTGACAGGATGATTTTTTGTAACTCGCTCGCTTGTTGACGTTGCTCGATCAAATCACGTGCCGTCTCCCAAGCGCACTTCGCGATCGATAAAAAGTGCTAATTACTTTGCTTCTTGTACGAATAACTCGTCACTGAATTCTTCATTCTCAAAGTTGTTTCGGATATTGGAGATTATTTGATAAATCAAAAATAACGTTTTTAACGGAAAACATCGACAGAAACAACAAAGTAATACCGAAGAAAAGTTAAAGAAAAAAAATTTTGCTTTGTTTACATCGGTATTCTTTTCGTTTTGATGTTTTTACTTGTCTTCATTGTTATTGTTATTCTTTTTTTTGTTTGTTTACATTTTTATCTTGAATATTTTGGGCTGTTTACATTGTTATGATTATTCTTTTTTTAGTTTGTTTACATTCATATTGTTATGGTTAATTTGGTCTGTTTACATTGTTATCGTTATTATTATCTTAGTTTGTTTACATTCTTATTGTTTTAATTATTTTGAGCGTTTTTCGGTTTGTTATTGTTTTGATTAAACGCTTTTTTGGTCTGTTTACATTGTTATTGTTATTATTATTCTTTTTTAGTTTGTTTACATTTTTATTGTTTTGAATTTTTAAGCGTTTTTCGGTTTGTTATTGTTTTGATTAAACGCTTTTTTGGTCTGTTTACATTGTTATTTTCATTGTTTCAAATATTGAATCTATCTGTTATATTATTCAACTAAATAAATTTTAAATTAATAAATTTATTTAGTCAAAGAAACTTTTTAATTTCGTAAGATCTTTTATCTCTTCCTATTGGTTAGTAAACATTATTTATAATTTCATATTATCGATTTATATCAATATTTAAAAATATAATTTATAAAATGTAATTTATTTTTGCAAAATACTAACAATTTTGCAAAGTTTGTTTATACGTATTCAATATATTTCATTTATATTGATTATTGATAATGAAAAATGATGTTACTGGAATTGATTCATTGACGAATTTAATTTTTTATGACAAACCAGATCGTCACCAAAAAAAACCAGATTAAGCTCCTTTGTCGTCAACTTTCACGATTGGTCATTGAACATTTGAGAGTGCGATTCTGTCCCTGCGCATGCGCGAGTTTTATGTGCGAAAATTTGAGGAGCGATCAATGTGGATTATTGTGGTTCTAACTATCATCTATTGTAGACGTTTCAACACATAACTCATACTCGCTTTGGTCCAACGATAATCACATACAAAAAATTTCCATTTACATTACAAGGTATGAATATATTTATATTTTATGAAAAAATTATTCATGCATGTCTTTCTTTATTCATGCATGCCAAGTTTAGAATAGAGTAAATGTAAAAAAGATTGTCAATGAAATAAAATTTCTTTTTCATTTAACTAACTCCTTATCATTTATTTTATATTTTCTTTAATATTATTGTTTATTTCAAAATTTGTCGTAAATAATTTTTATTTCATATTGCATAATATGAAATTAATACAATAATTGTACTAAAAAATATGAAAACAATTTTCTGACAAGTTTCAAATTTTTGTTTTGTTTTTATGTTTATTTGTTTGACTTATACTTGTACCACTTCCGGCAAACTAAATCAAATCTGTTGACTACTTATTTTAAATCAAAGTTTCGAGCTTAGATATTGTATAATAAAAATTGTTTTGCGGCGACTTCTAAACAGTTTCATGATTCCTCTCATAACCGGTCAATCTCGGTATAACGAGACGAATCCTGAGCGAAATCTGGTTTTCGATACAAAACACTTATCCGCGTTTATTAAATACGTTTTAAAGAATGATTCATATTTTATCTCTCGACTGCTTTCAACAGACACCACCAGGCAGCCAAAGTTGGCTTTAATTATTTCCAGACACAACTAGACAATTCATATGACTATCTTATTTTGAAACTCAAATTGTACGTGCGTTAAGAATTAAAGACAATCTAAACTTAACTGGACTTTATTATGGACTGGCTAGAAGAAGCAGGTTTCATGTCAAATTTACGAATGTTATTTGCAATTGAATTAACATAATTCGATTTTTAAAATTCATACATCCGAAAAAAAATTTTTTTTAAAAACGAATGAAACGTCTGTACTTCGGACTTTTTATTCGTATGTATTAAAACAACATTTTTATGATTAATTTTACTATTTAATTTTATGTTTTTTTTTTTTTTTTGACTTTTTTTTTTTTTTCAAGTGTTGACGAAATTCAGTTAATTCTGGTTATAATCACATCTTAATGAACCAGGAAATTAATACGAAATATCAAACAAGTGTGAATTAATTTTCATGAATATTTTTGTTTATACATATACATCAATGATAAAATACAATTTTGTTGATTATTAATGTTATTTTAATTTTTCTTCTCATAGAAAAAAAAATATTACTATAAAACTTTTTCCTTTGCATGTCACATACAGTAATTTAGATTATATTCATTTCTGATGTCATCTCAGTTACACGATAAAAGTGAAAGAACACGAAACGATGATACAATGATATAAATTATATCAATTAAAAGATAAAACTTCATTTCCAAATGACTGATAAACTATATCATAAAAAGTATATATATATTTTTCCATCACTCTACTACTGTAGTTCGTGGATCGAACCGAAAATTTACACGACGTTCACGAAAATTCAAAACACAGATAAGGAAAAAAAAGTGCTTGTATGCAAATCAAATTGTTCCACTGTTTCAGCATAAATTAATACAACAGAAAATGAGATCAAAAATCGTTATCATCTTCATTGCCATCCCAGTGCTATCAGTTTTAACCGACGAAGTCAACGAAACAAATGTTATCCAAGAGGATTTACCTGTTAGTACAATGTTTTCAATTCTACTATTATTTTTGGTTTATCTTTATAACTAAAAATTTACCTTTTTTATCAATATGTTTATTGATCAAATAACATCTTATTTTTTCAGATTCTTCCCAGATGTTGCTTAGACAATCAGTATTACGATCCTGACGATCTGAAATGTTCAAATTCGCACTACCCACGCAAGATCTGGCTCTCGGAATATCTGAACCTTTTCGAATATCCGTTACTTTCGAAAAAACCTATTCATACGGTCTTAGATTGCAAGGGATCCCCCGTGATACAATACACAGTTGATATTGAAGATCTGAGATACGAGAAAAAACATATCTTTGTAAGTTGAGAGCTAGTCGAATGTTTTTAAATATTTAAAAATTAAAAATTGTTTATTCAAAATATTTAAAAATTTTTAATTTAAAATTTTCGATAATTTTTCTTATAAAAATTATCGAAATATTTTTTTTTTAATTAAGAAAACAGGGGTAATTGTGACAAGTGAGATAAATATGACACTATCGAAATTGCGTTTACAAATTCATATTTAATTAAATTTCATTAAATAGGAGAATTTGAGATTATCATTGTTTAAAGTGTTTGATTGTCACATTTACCCCAAGGTGTCACAATTGCCCCGACAGCCCCTAATTACTTGTACTAAACTTAATTTCTCTCACTGAAACAAATTGTTTTATATTACAGTACAAAAATTTTGAGACGTCGCAATTTCGAATTAATGTACACAACGTGAATATCAGTAACAAGTACTGTATTGACCCAACAAGTACTTACAAGGATAGCGTCATTATACAAGTGTGCCAAGATGCGACAGTTTGCAAGGACGGTTGCTTAAGGAGATGTGTCAAAGAGAACGGTGGACGTTTTGGAGTTACGACCCTTCTGATAAAAGCTTACCCTACAGCACTCCTCACACTGGACAAACACTCTTTTAATCGTTACGAAGGTGATTAAATTAAACAGCATCACTAAAAGATCATTTTTGTTATACTTATTTTTTTTTTCAGTTTGATTGAGAAAATATTTTGTCGAATAAAATTCATAAACTGATCATTAATTTATGTTTGAAATAGGTATCTTATTTTAGTTATTTAGTTATAAGTAATTAGTTAAAAATTTTTTGTATGAATTTTTTTAATGAAAAAGGAATTAAATAAAATTGTGTGATACAAAATTGATCGGCGAGATTAACATAGCTTTGTTTTGATTTTACAGAGGAGGATGTTGGAACGAGCATAATTTGTCAACGAGGGTTCGAAAGTCGAACGCTAAACGAGGAGATGTTATACCGAGTGACCGAGGCTGGAGAAATGAGATTACCAAGAGACAAATATGGGTATCTAAAATTACAAAGTTCAGAGTATTGCGTTTACCCTGCCACTATTCTATCATCTGCTGAAGTAATCGTGTGCCCGAAGAAAAGTGAGAACACATAAATTGTTACAATCAATCTTTAGCCAATGTGTCCTGTCTCTCGAATTATCATTTGTCAAACTTATTTTTGTTTCCAGTTTTTGGCGAACCCGTTATTGCTCCACTAGGGCGGAACTCGACTTAAAAAATGACTTCTCCTTAACTTCAGCTGGGGATCATCTCAACGCGAGTCATCTTTTAGAATTTAATTGTAGGTTGCGTAGAAAAAAAAAAGTATTTCTTCTTAATCAAAATTTATTCTAACTTATAAAAAAAGCTTTATTTAGAATAAAAAATTATTCAAATGATACAACATTTGATTATAATTATTTTTATCATAAATAGTTTTCAAATGTGAATTTAAAAAAACGATCTTTTCAACCCCATTATACTGGACACAATTTTTTAATCGTTTCAGAGCCGCGGGCAAAAACACGTTAGCGTAAAGAGAGTGCGTAACGGTCAGGGCTCGTACACCGTGATCATGATTAATCAATTAGTGATTCAGGGCCTTCTAAAATTTGATGCCGTTGACCAGAAAAAAGAAAAAAGCGCGGAACAAAGGAACCGCCATGACTGAGCTATAACCAATGGAGGCGAAAAAAAACGTTGTTACTATTAAAAAAAAGTCACGTCCGTCTCGTATGGCCGTTTTGATCCGCCGGCAAATTCTATTACAGAAGCTCTGATTCTAGATGTTTTTTTTTTTTTCAACGTGACGCAGAATTTTCGCTTGTCTATTTTTCAATCGGGGCCAGTGAAATTTCGCAATCAACGCCGTGGCCGATTGGCAAACCATCCCTAAACGATGGGCAGCCTTATTAAACATCATGACCCATTCGGGAGTGTTTGATTAATTTTTTTAATTTCATTGATTTCCAAAACTTGATTGATTTCAAACTTTTGCCATCAAATTTTCACGTTGGAAAAATGTATCTTCACAAACGCGACTGACTTATTTTTGGTTTTGAGCTCAGCCATCAATTTTTATAGTCATCGTTACGCATCCAAGTGTTTATTCATTTGTTAGGAAGTTGATGATCAATTCTTATTACGTTGATAGATTTTCACACCAATACAATTTTTAAATCATCTTCGAACGTTTTTATTTGTTCACACCAAATTAAAATATTTCCTTCGTCAATTGATTTTCCGTTTTAGTTTTTTTGTATAGTTTTTATTTTTTTCAAGATTTTTTTTTTCTTATCCCTATTTAAAAAATAATAATTCTGTAGTTCATGTCATTCCAATTATTTCGCCGTGAAAAGTCATTATTTTCAATTCACCGATTTGATTAATTAAATTAGCCGAAATTCAGCTTGTCTTTCAAAGTGACCGGATCATTAGTCTTAAGCATCAGGCATCTTTAAGGAGAGTCCGTCAGATCTTTCAAATTACCAGGCTAATGATCAATGTCCGCTTCTCAAAAAGTGTCCGACCAATTTAAGTTTGAAAATGCAACAACGTGCAATTCGATGGCAATTTCCTCTCTATCTCTTTTCTTTTTCTAATTTTATTGCAGTCACATTTCACATAATCTTGTTGCACATTGGGCAGGTGCTTCTTAATAAACTCTGAACTTGTTTCAAAATTGCGAGACAGCCACATGCAAATTTTATCCCTTAATTCATCAGTTGAATTTTTTGTAAAATTGAAAAAAGAAAACGTTAAAAATCTAAGTTCTTGACACACACACGGTTGTTATGGTTAATTTGGTTTGTTTACATTGTTATCGTTATTATTATTTTTTTAAATTTGTTTACATTCTTCTTGTTTTGATCTTTTTGAGCGTTTTTCGGTTTGTTTACATGGTTATTGTTTTGATTACATGCTTTTTTGGTCTGTTTATACTGTTATCGTTATTATTATTCTTTTTTAGTTTGTTTACATTTTTATTGTTTTGATTTTTTGAGCGTTTTTCGGTTTGTTTACATCGTTATTGTTTTGATTAAACGCTTTTTGGTCTGTTTACATTGTTATCGTTATTATTATTCTTTTTTAGTTTGTTTACATTTTTATTGTTTCGATTTTTTGAGCGTTTTTCGGTTTGTTATTGTTTTGATTAAACGCTTTTTTGGTCTGTTTACATTGTTATCATTATTATTATTCTTTTTTAATTTGTTTACATTGTTATTTTCATTGTTTTGAATATTGAATACATCTGTTATATTATGAAATTGTTTCAAAATTGCGAGACAGCCACATGAAAATTTTCTCCCTTACTTCATCAGTTGAATTTTTTGTAAAATTGAAAAAAGAAAATGTTAAAAATGTAAGTTCTTAACATACGCACGCGGTCGGAACAATTTTTTCTGCCAGTTTCATATATTTTCATAATCTGAAACTTGTTGACATTTACTTTTACAATTTGGCCTTACCATCAATTATGAAGAATAGCAAAACGTCATTGCCATGACATTGGTGCTTGTTTATAGTTTTTGAAACAATGAAGAATTGATACGGTTACTTTGAAAGATGTGCGTACAAGCTATACGAAAGTTTCAAGGCGTTTAACTCATTAAAGAAGTTAGCGACTTTAAAGAACGTTTAATAACCTATAAGTCCGAGGACTTATTATGAGCATTGGTCTTCATTTTAACATTGAAAAAAAGCAAAAGTTTTTTCATTAAGTAATCACGAGAAAACAATTAAAAACAAAAAAATATAAATGTGATTTGTTTTGTTGAAAATAAAACAATTTGAAAAACTCTTATAACGAAATGTTAAATTTAATTAAAACTTAGCAATTTTATAATTTCATAAATTTTATGGCAGCGGTGCGCCAATTTGTAGTGATGAATTACGGTACCAAATTTATTTGAAAAAAAAAAAAATGGTGATTACTGCCGTGGAGGTGCTACGATCAGACCAAAGAGTGGGCTGACGGTCGCACATTATGTTAAAGATTTTGTATAGATGATGCCACAGAATTGTTCGTCGTCACTGGAACGGTATGGAACAGTATGGAACTGGACCAAGGAAAAGCTAAAGTGAAAGGCAGTGTTGAAATTCTATAGCTAAACGCACGGAAATGCATCCTAAATATTATACCAAGTTAGAAGAAAATTGGTTCTGATACAATGTGGCTATTAAGGTACAGACGTACTCACAAACAAATTGATCCAAGTGCAAATTTCTGGATTGAAAACAAGAAAAAAATGATAAAAATTCATAATCCAAGTTCATTTTCAAAACAAGATAAAAATTCTTTAAAAAAGTTGTTTAAACAAAATAATGGTAATTCTTTTGCCAACTTTTAGAATTTAAATAAATTTTCTGAACCGAAATTTACTAATTGATATATTTTTAAAAAAATAAAATTGCACATTTTTTTATTATTGTTGAATGAATTCAATGTGAAAACAACGAATCTGAAGTTGAGAAAAATAATAAACAAATTAATTAATTATAATTATTTGACTAATTTTATTGAAATATTAAAAAAAATTATTTTTGTAAAATCAAAATTTATAAAATTTTAAAACAAAACGAATATTTCGTTTTCATATAGGTACTGGAAAATGTTTCACTTTGAATCGAAACAGAACGGACGAAAAATCGGAAATCAAAGGCGGTACGCTAATTTGTAATGACAAAGTATACCACACCAAGTTTATTGAAGATATTATGGCACCGATTAATTATTTCTGCGGAGGCGCTTTAATAAGACTTAACGTTGGGCAGACCGACGCACACTGTGTCAAAGAATCTGTCAGTCTTAAGGTCCAGCTGATCTTATTTAGCTGGTCGGATAGCGATGCACCCCAAATATGACATGAAATGTATTCAAAAATAAACTTAATTACAATGTCGCAGTTATAAAGGTATTTCAAATATTTTAATTTTCCTTTCCTTTTCTTTCTTTTAATTTTGATTTAATTTCAATTTTAATTTTTTAGCTAAATACTTCCCATTAACAAAAAATATCAAACCATTCCAACTTGCAATGAACGAAAAATCGAACGAACCGAGGACTTGTTTGAAATATTACTTACCCCGAATAGTAAATTGCAAAAAATATTTATCCGCTCTGAAAGTACTACACTTTGACGGTGCTATTTGTCACAAGAGTAATATCGGAGATAAAAATCTTAATGTTGGTATAATGTTTAGGGTAATTTAGGGTAATAATTAGGGGAATTTTTAGGGACATTTTTTAAAACTATACTTTTTTTATCTCTCAGTAATTTTAATTCGATCTTTAAAATTAATGAGTTCATAAAACATTTTTTTTCTACAATTATGTTCTTAATTGTTCATGTTTTTATTTGATGATTAAATACCAGAAAACAAAGTTTGGTCTTTACAATCTCTTCGAAAGTCGTAAGATGAAAATGTAATAAATAATTATTTGATTGTTTACACTTGTCCCGTTGATAATAATAAAAGTAGTATTTAAAAAAAAGAAAGACAATAATTAATAGTCCGCTACGATTCGTTCTACTAAATGTATTTGAGAGCTCGCGCAAAATGTAATCCTGGCGACATCTTTCGGATGGGACTGAAATTGGTAAGCGGTTGATAATTCAGAAACACGCCGATGATAAGATCCTCTGCAACACATACACAGATGTTATACTCTGTTGGTATATCGACAGTTGATAATGTAGAAAAACAAGGTTGTAATATTCATTCGATTGCAAAACAAATTGGTTAAATTAGAATATGAAAATAAAATTATGTTTGTCAAATTTGATGTCAACATTTATGTCAAATAACGAAAATGAATCGCAATAAATATACTTAATTTTATTTTCTTATCCACAATTTTTTAAGTTCCTTTTAATATGCCAATAAAAAATTTTAATGTCGATAAAGTAGAGTTTTCAAAACTAAAATCAATAATGTTTTTCAATTTTCCTCAGTATTTATTATCATTAAAATTATTCATTCAAATTGCATAAATCTGTCAATCAAATCAGACGTTTCATTTTGTTTATTATGAAATCAAACTAACGGCCAATTTTGTTCATTAATGGAAATCTACTTATTTGCATCACTATTTAAATAGCCTACATTTTAGTTGAGTTTGAAACAAACGAGCATTGGCTGTTATTCAGATCTGTTGGAACGGCACTGAGAAGCTCATAAAATCCGATAAAATCAAATAATGTCGGTTCAACAACTTAACGCCCAATATAACTCGGTCGTTGAACGAACGCATTGAAAGATGTGCGCAACAAAAACTTGTTAATCAAGACAAAAGACAACAAACAATTACCATGAGCCTCTTTCACTTTATTATTATTATTTATTCATTTTGTTTTTTTTTTCATCAGAATAAACTTTTTTGACCAATTGTGTTTTTTTAATAATTATATTAAAAAATATAATATAATTATATATCACAGTTTTATAACAATAAAAAAATTAACGAATAGTTTTTTTTTAATTTTGAAAATCAATTTACAATTTTGACTTAATATCTAATATATAGTCAATTTTTTTTTACTATTTGATGTAAAAATATTTATCTACATTATCACATATGTCGATGATTTTCAGGAAAGGGATGGATTTATATACTTTTGAGGTACAGTTAAAGATGAGATCAATATGTGGTTGCTCTAATCAACGAGTTACATCTCGTTGGCTCACAGGACTCGCTTATCAGAAAAGATATGAAGAAAAAAGACATGTTCCCGCTTTTGCAACATTTCAAAGGAGCAATTTAGCGATGTTTCGCGGTAGAACGGCGCCGAGCGAAATTGGCAAACGACCGGCCAATCAACAGCGCTTCATGTGGGACATCAAAATACTGTTCAGAAAATTCTTTCCGTCGATCGACTTTCGCGTTGTAATTTGTTGATGACTTGAGTGAAAGGCGTCGGAGTAAAGCTAAACTTTCCTGTTACGTGATCTAACGCAATAGTCTCAGCTCTTTAATTATCCCTTTGGCCAAAGCACTTTTCTCAAAAAGTGTTTTGAACAAATTTTGATTCAAATTAATCGTTATTACAATTTTGGTTTCGAAAAAGCCAAAAAACATTTCAGTGCGATGAAATTTTAAAAGGATAGAAAAAAAAAATGACTTTCCACCGTCAAGTTTCCGGAAAAAATGCGGTCGATAATTTTCGAGCTATTTCATATCGTTCCAAATTGCCGGTTGGAAGTTTAAGATTTTCTGTGACTTTAGCATCACGCAGCGCGGCTCCTCTAGTTTTTCTCCTCGGCTTCCTTTTTTCCACTTTTTCGTACGTACTTTTCGACTTCTTGTGTCACACAATTCAATTGGGACGGTTGCCAAGGAGACCAAGCGATGTGACGCGAACTATTCAAGAGATTGAAGGACACTCGTTGCTCCGATTCGACCAAAAACATTAAAAGTGCCAGTCACGGATAGGAAGAGGTGTACAACCAAATTTTCGCAAAGCGTGAATTGCTTTGATTTTGGATCAATGCATAAGTTAACGGCATTTCACTTTGAAGCCATCAACTGAGCTGATGGCACGATATTTTTGTACGTTATTTATATCGATGAATTTTGTTTATCTTAGAGAATCAAAATTGATTAAAAACAAGTTCGATTTGCAAAATTTAACAATTTTCAACAGACTGAATAATTTCACAAAAATTAAAATAATCTAATTGCGGACGCTGAAACTTTGCAATCCAAAAATTTGCGATGAAAAAAGTGTAAAAAAATAGTAAAAATTGAAGTAGGGCCCCTGTAAGGCTTGCCCGTCAAACAACCCGGGCCTTTTAAAGGTAATTGCTATTCTGGAAACTGGCCCTTACAAGGTATTTGATGCTTTGCCTCATAAATACCTTTTTAGGGCGACCCTTTAAAGGCCCCGGACGGGCCCTTATCAGGGTAGCCATTTTTAAAAATTTATAAACAAAAAAAATATTTAATTAAATAATTTACATTATTTTTATATTTATTTTATTCATTTTGATTTGTTTGATTTTTTAACCATTTATAAACTCAGATTTCTAATAAAAAAATCGGAATCGATTTTTGGGGATTCGAACCCAGGCCTCTAAAGGTGATAAGACACTGTCTAGTCCACTGGACCATCAGAACATTTCAGTCTATGAAACTTATTGGAAAACTCACTCATACGATAGATGTGTATTTAAATATAAAAAGATATGTTTTTAATTATAAATTTGTTTATTATAAATTATATAAATTATTAAATT
>JAPYZS010001069.1:0-23494 GCA_030522925.1 Trissolcus japonicus | reverse complement strand
AAACAGCTGAAAACTCCCGCTCCCTTGGTACAAAAAACGCTGTATTGACCTCGTGCGCATGCTCCGCATGCGCCCTTGGTGCATAATATACTATTATTTCTTATAAAAATAAACAGAACATAAAAAATGAACAAATTGTTCGTTATGATCTAAAGAACAACTTTGCTACTCAAAGTATCTTGAAAATAAAAATTTTCTACTATAATTTTTTGTTTTTCAAACATAACCTTTCGAGCGTAAGTCCCCTTTTAGAATCCGAAGGTTCGACTGGTGAAATAATTTTGTTTGTAATTTCTAAAAGTAAAGTTTGTACATCATCTCATGTTTCGCAATTTTTTATTAAAAATAAAAAATTTTTAATTAATAAAAGCGCTACCAAGTTAAAAAAATTCTTTTTAAGTAACCATAAAAAAATTTTCCAAATAAAATATAAAAACAAATTCTTTTTATTCTGAATTATGTGATTCAAGGATTTCGTCGACTTGAAAAAAACAAGCAGCATATCGTATACACCTTCTTATCAATGTTTTCACAATCATGTATACATCAATTATTTCTAAATTTTGGATTTTTAGTTTTCGGTTTTTCTTCAAGAAGCCCAAAACAATAAACCAGTAGCTCAAAATTGATATTTTTTATCAATTTTGTAAATAATTAATCATTATTAGAAGGGCAAAAAATTGATTAATAAATTTCTCATTTCATTTATTTTACGATTTTTCAATCGCATTTTTCAAATAATATAATGCTAGAAATTAATATATACGAACAGCACGAGACCGATGAAAATTTGTTCAAAAAACGTAGAAAAACCAGTTAAATTATTCAAATTATGTTATAAAAAATTGAAAAAATTTTGAAAAATTGAAACATTTAATTATTATTTGTAAAATTTTGAGTATTTAAATATTTTCAAAATTCTAAAAATTTTAGAAGCACTTTCAAATTAAATATTATTTTACATATGGAGCATAGTCTTCAACATTGCACTGAAGTATAAAAATAATAAATGAATATAATTTTGAATCGGTCAACGTACGAAAAAATCTCCATGTTTTTAATTAAAAAGCCAAGATCTCTTGTATATTGTAAAAATTTATTTTTATAAAAATGTTCGTTTTTTATTATTTATATTTAATTTATTTCATTTTAATTATTTATTAGGTTGTTTGTACGAAATAAATTATAGTTCAATTAATTTGATTCATTTTTTTTGTCCGGACATTTTTTTTTTGGTTAATTCGATGATTTTCAAATGGTTTGTTACTTTATTTGATTAATTATGTATTATTTCTTTTTTTCATGAATCTATAAATCTATTTGATGTTGAAACTAAAATTTTGGAAAAATGGACTACGTATTTTTTGGAAAGCTAAGAAATTCTTTAAAAAATTTTTCAAAAAGACAATTTCAAAAATTATGAAGAAAAACAAATGACAGTGAGAACCTGTTACATTTCGTAAATGATTGGTGTAAAAATGGTACGATAGTATAAAATTAAACTACTTACAGAGAGTTCAAGTAATTGATGAAATTGTAGATAATGTGAAATCATTGATATTGTAAAACAAATTTAGAATTCATAAGATGCACAACATTTTAAAATGTTAGAAACGTTCTGAATGTTTGAATGATTGCTTTATAAATTTTTTATAATACAAGAAATTTTAGAATATGTTTGAAATCTGATAACATTCTTCAAAAATCTGTCTATAATGAAATCGTGATATCTTGTATTAAAAATCACATTCATCTGATCTGACTAAAATGTTACTATATTATAAAAACTTTATTTTGATTATAAAAAATACAATTACTAATCAAAAACCCGGCGTTTTAAACGTTTAAAACTTTTATCATTTTTGAGCTGCTGGTTTCATAATTTATTATTTTTTGTTTGAAATAAGAAAATAAATCGTTTTTTTTTTCAGATACCAATAACAAAATTTATATACGTTTTGTGCTGCTTGTATGATTTTGTTTATTTTTTATTTTCGTTTTTTGTTATCCATTTTTCATTCAATTATTGTTATGTCCGGAGAAGTAAAATATGTTTGTAGGTTATATTTTGCAGACCACTAGCAGTTAAGATTACAGGGTTTGCAATCAAAGAATAGTTCATTTGGGTTTAACAATATTTATTCAACTAAAATTATTAACAAAATCTTATTTGTTGTAAAACAATTAGTCTTATTAATTATATAACGTTTTGTGAAAAATATATCGGAACAGGTTTGATGACATTAATGGTCATTGGTTACTTATTAACTTAATGTAATTTCAACAATTGTTTTACAATGAACAAATTGTTTATAAAATTGGTTTGCAAAACTCCATGATATTTGACAGAAACGCGTCATGATCTTGGAGTTAGGATTCTTGATTCAGGATGGAGAAGGAATATTCAAGGGGAAAAGATGGTCGACTATATCGTTGATAATAACTAATATTTTGTAACCATGCGATATATGAGTTAAATCTTCTGTGAATTGTGATTCATTCTTTCAATATAATTTTATTTATTCTTCTATAAATTATTTCGTAATTGCTTGTTTGTTAGTATTCAATTAGTTAATAGACATTAACTTTTTATTAAACACTAACTAAATACGAATTTATAATTTATTAAATAAATTAATTATATGAGTAAAGTCTTTTGTGGAATCGCGATATAATATAATTTTATTTATTTGTCTATAATTTATTTCGTAATTATTTGTTAGTGTTTAATTATTTAATTGACATTAACTTTTTATTAAACATTAACTAAATATCAATCAATCAATTTCTTAATCGTTTTTAGGGGAAACCCCTTGTAACAATGAGTTTACAGTTGTAAATAGACCACAGTAATCAATCACATTGCATAATCTATTGCACCAAAGTAGGATCGTAGAGCATATTGAAGAATAACAAATAAAAAGCAAATAAAAATAAAAAGCCTATCAGTCACAGGGATAAATAAAAAATATCCAAGAAATATATGGCATAAAAATAAGACAGTTAAAAGTAAGATAAATCAAAAAATCAAATTATTCATTCATTCAGGCAAAAAGAGCGAAGTCGTAGACAATTAATGATAAAAAGCACAATATTGCGTATATACAGATGATCTGCTTGAAGGGCCAAAAATAAAATATCATCGATGCCAAAGTCGTTTTTGCTCGTTATTGGTAATATGTAGTCCTGCGAAAGTGTTTATAGAAAGGGCAGGTGAAAAGAAAGTGATTCAGCGTTTCGTCATATCCCAAGTTACAGATCTGACCGGTTGCATTGTGTTCGAGAACGTATTTGTTGCCCTTCCAACAGAAGCTAGTCTGAGGTGAGGACATGAGTCTCAGTTGAGCAAAATTCTGGTGGAAAAATAATGGAAGTCTCTGACCGAGGTAGACAGCGTGGCCTTCATTCAGTGTTCTGGGTAATGCTATGAGTTGAGCACCAGATCGACATTGCTGGATCAGGTCGAGCAGTACGAGGTGGGTCTGGTACCGGTCGCAGATCGTCTGAGTGCTCGCAGCTCATGTCTTCGGGTCAGTTGAGTTGAGTAGATGCTCCATTCCAATGGGAGCAAGGAATGGTAGTAAGTGGCTGATCCAAAGGTATTTGTTCTCTTCTAGTCGATTGGTGTACCTTTCCACTTATTTCATCAGACAAATGCGGGCAACCTTCAGGGGTCCATGGATAGAACTTTTATCACGTAGTTGTAGGTCGTGCGGAGGATCCTCAAAGCCAGTTTAGGAGTACCCAATTCGAGTCGGAGTGAGGCACTAGAGGTAGACCTTGGAAGGAGTAGCAGCCTTTTATAGAATTCGAGTTGTGTTTCCTCTAGGTTGTCTGTGTACCGAAGGCCCCAGACAGGTGAAGCATAGAGTAGCATGGCTGACACTATTGTATCGCATAGTTTAGTCCTGGCTTTCCAAGCATCCACCCTTGCGTTGGCGCAGATGGATAGCGTCGTGCTCATTGCAAATTTAGAATTGGCGATTGCAGATTCAGCAGCTTCGTGACCGAGGGTGGAGCTGGCAATGGTGACACCAAGGTAGACATAAGAATTGACAACCTCAAGAGGAGCATCTCCGTAGTGGAATCTTTGGCTGGTCATGCGGCCACTGCGTTTGAATTGGAGCACTTTGGTCTTGGCTGTGTTGATTGTCAGCCTATTCAAAATGCAGTATTGCTCCAAAGAGGAGAGAATCCTTCTCAGTATCACTGGTGAGCGAGCGAGAACAACGATGTCGTCGGCAAACATCAGAAGTAGCAAGTCCACAACAGAATCGAGGCTGATTCCGTCGATGCCATCGTTGCGCAGATGCTGCTCTAAGTCGGACAGGAAGATAGAGAAGAGCTGGGGACTGAGGACCTCGCCCTGGAGCACGCCCAAAGTCACAGGAATGTCCTTCGATAAGCTGGATCCCACCTTGATATTCAGCACTGCGTGGTGGTAAAGGCTGGCAAGAGTACGAATAAATTTGGCACTGCACCCCAGATCATATAGCTTATGGAAGAGGAGATCGTGAGAGACAGAATCGAAGGCCCCGGCAAAGTCGATGAACAGCGCGTACGTCGAGTTGGTCCCTCTGGTGAGTTGCTGTTGGGCAGTTGAGAGTAGGACAAAGATATTGTCTTGACAAGATCTGTCTCTGCGAAATCCAGATTGTGCTTCGGGAATTATGTGGTGTGTTTCTGTCCAAGTTAAGAGCCTGTCATTCATGACCATGGTGAAAGCTTTAAGTATGCAGTTCAGGATGACAATTCCTCTGTAGTTGCGTGGATCCGTTTTGTCACCTTTCTTGTGGAGCATAGTCATCGCCGCGTGGCACCAGTCGGATGAAATTGACTCGATTTCAAGGATAGCATTGAACAGGTCAGTGAGATGTCGTATCCAGAGGGGTGGTAGGTTCTTCAAGAACTCTGGCGGAATACCGTCAGGTCCTGGTGCTTTGCCTGGTTTGCATCTTTTCAGTGCAGCTATCACTTCCACCAATTGGGCGATCCATGTCGGGGTCAAAGGTACCATATTAGGTTGGCCTGGAGTCTGGCTTTGGAGGGTAGGCAGTTCCGTAGAAGTCTTACCAATCCTGCAGATCTATACATGGCGCAACAAACTTCCTCGGTTTCAAGCTTTTATAGGCCTCCCAAAAGTCCTTGCTATTCCTGACTGCTGCGAATTTGTTTTTCACTACCTGGTCGTTGGCTTTGCTCTTTTCTCTCAGCAGTGCCTGGTAGGCTTTCCTCGTCTCCAGGTAAGCTGCCCTGGTGGAGTCGGAAAAGTTATTTTTTCTAGCTTCTCGCAAGGACTTTCGGAGCGTGGTCCTCAACGTGCGGCATTCAAGGTCGAACCAGAGTTGCCTTCGGACTCCAAAGTGGCGTCTGGAACTTGGTCTGGTAATCATTTCCAGGCGGGAGGCTGCAAGGGTCACTGAGAAAATCAGCTGGCGAAGAAGAGTCTCGAAATTCGTGGAACCGTCGCTCGGTATGGGTGCCAGGTCGGATGCTAGGAGCATGGTGTAGTCTGGTGCTTTGGCTGGGTTCCATCTAAGCTTCGTCGCTCCGGCATCTTCGGTGTCATCCGGTGGAGGACACGAGTATGGCTGAAGGTCCAACTTAGCCAAAATTGGGAAATGGTCCGATCTAAGCGGGCTCAAGACAACAGAAAAGTCTTCAACCAGGTTTATGTGTCCCGTTCTCAGCATCATCAGGTCAATGGTGCTTTCACCGGTTGTACGAACAAATGTAAGCTGTCCAGGACGGTCACCAGTTTAGCACGATGAAGCCATTTTCTGTCATAAACTCTAGTAAGAGTCGCCCTCTCTGGTTCACCACTAGGTCCATCACAAGTCTATCCGGGTACAGTGCGGTGCCTTCCAGGATATCCGGAACATCTCCGGAAGATTCACCCAACCTACCGTTGAAGTCACCGGCTAACAGAAGTGGTGCCTGTGGATGAAGATCTTGAACTGAGTAGATGAACTCTTGAAGCATGCTCAGGGCGGTAGCCATATCATAGCTCGGTTTGATGTAAACTATTCCCAATATAAATGTGAAGTTGACAGTGGAGCATAGCGATAGGATCCACATTGTGCAGCTGTCTATCAGAGTGACATTGCAAGTTGACTTGCAATGTCAATTACCTGTACATCAATGCTAATCCTCCACTTGCTCTTCCTGTGGTGTGTTGACGTATTGCAGGTGCGAAAATGCCAGTGTGGTTGCTCCAGGTTGGCGCCAGGTGTGGGTTCGGGTTGGTGGACCAAGTTTCACACACACCTACCAGATCTGAGGGCAGGTTAGAGTCTGGGTCGCTTAAGTTGTTGAGGCCGGCGCAGTTCCAAAAGACGATATTTACAAGGGGTGGCACTAGTTTTTTCACTAGCAGAAATGGATTTGGGACGAAGTTTCTTGGTTAAGGGAGACAAGGTGGCGGCAGCGTCATCCCTGGAATACCAGGTTCCGTCAATCAGCAGCTTCTGGTAGGCCACACGCACTTGTTTACCTTCCGCTTTTTTCTCCCTTGCAATGTTTCGCAGGCGATACTGCACCTCTGCTTCACGTGGTGTTAGGTCGTCGTCGATGAACACTCCACACGTCTTCAGGTTGGTTTGTTTACTCTTCATGACTCGAATCTTGGTGGCCAAATCGGAAAAGCAGATCCTGAACTTGGGAGGATGTGATGGCAAAAGTTGCACCCTGGCGATCTCATTCGTGAGCTGGAATTTCACCTTGACGAAGCGCTCCACTTCAAGTTCCTGATCGGCCCTACCACTCGAGTTCAGCTTCAGTTCCCGCAGTATGATATTGTGTTTACGTTGGGCTCTGAGTGACTTCTCCGTCTCAGACTACAAGCGATGGACTTCTTGCTGGACATAAAGTAGCACCTCTGGGTCACCCGGAGCAGCAGGATTACTTTCCAAGGTCGCCATTTTAGCTACAAGGTCATCCTGTGTCTTGCCAATTGATAGAACGTCCTTCTGAATGGCTGTAATATCATTGTTCATCTTTTTCCAGTTCTCGTCCCAGTTGGTGGTTTGGCTTTTCAGTTGCTCCGAGAGCTAGTTGAGCAGGGTACCTTGATCAGCATTTGATTGGGCTAATGCAGTGATGTTAGAGTTGAGAATGTATACGGGGCTGTGCTCGCGTGGTGGTTGCTGTCCTTCATCTTCTACAGTTGTCGCGATAAGCGCGACTGGTTTAGCCAAGGCTATTTTTTTCAAGGGAGGTAAATTGTTCGACTCGACCGGATTTACCAGTTGGCGCTTGAATCTTGGGCTTTCCATATAGGAGGTAATAGGCATGTGGTGTAGCCTGCCCTTTATTTCCAGCAACGAGTTGTTGGTTGGCCTCCCTCTGTTTTTCGGCGTAGATGATGTTGGTTGGCTACTTCCACTCCCAGGATTCATTTCCTTGATTGTTGAGTCATTTTCGTCAGACATTTCGTTGTCCGATAACTCGCTCTCGACGTTAAACATCGTGTGAGAGGCCGAAAACAATTCAAATTCAAATTTTCATTTAGTTCAGTTGGCGACCGGTGAGCCATCTAGTGCGTCAAGGTGGTAATACTGAGTAGCAAGACAGTGGCGGCTAGAGCCGCACAGCCCCCTGCGCCTGTGTGTTGTCGTTCAGCGCAGATTTAAAAAACGGCAAATGTTGCACCACCCGGACAATTTATAGTGGTTATAAGTAGCAATTGGTGTTACCTAGATGATAGTATCTGTCCAGCAAACTGGGAGGTAATCTGGGCAAGTTGTCTCAGGTCGTCGATGTCAGACAAGATTGGGAATTGCAATAACAAGGTGTCACGTGGTAAGTTGACATTTAATTAGTTCAATATGTAATTGATTTTATAACAACTTTCTTACTTGCAGTTTCGAAGCTTAAATTTGGAACTTAACGCCAAGTTTTTATATTCAGTTGTCTTCTCTGGTTGCAGTACACAACTGTCAATGATGACTTTCTAAGTCTTAACGATTTTTGACTTTTGGTTTAGAACGCGACTATCGGATAAACAAGAATTGGCTCGGAAACAAAAAAATTTTTTAAAATTTAAATATTTTGAATATTTTGGAAATTTTGGAAATTTTGAATATTTTGAAAATTTATAAATTTTTAAAAATTGGAATATTTTGAAAAATTTTGAAAAATTTAAACCTTTTTTAAAAAATTATAAAGATTACAATAATTTTGAATGATTTGAACATTTAGAAAACTGTAGTAAAATTTTAAGAATTTGAACTTTTTCAAAAAATTATAAAGATAAAAAAACGTTTGAAAAATTAGAAAGAGTTAACAATAATATTAAGGAATTCGAAAATCGAAAACTATTGAAATAAAAAATATGTAAGTGTTGATTAATAATCTAATAAAATTGAGAACAATAATAAAAGTTTTAATTATAAAATTATTATAATTACTGTAATGCGCAAACATGAATTATTTTCACTAATTCAATTCATAGCTTTTGAATTAGATGAATGTCATACATCCAAATAGGCCATAGTACGAGCCGTCTGCACTGCCGCCAGAGGGCGACAATGCATAGGCCAGCATATGTCCGACTCTGACAGTCTGATTGTAAATATTTTTTGTTACAAAAAATCTCTGAAACCACTGCACCAAATCTACTCAAATATGGCATACATTCATAAAATCAGTTAGCAAAGATCACTACAGAGCCGGATTTTTAGATTTCTTATCTGAAAAAGTGTTTAAAGTTGGAAGTGTCATTTCGTTTATATTTAACATTTTGAAAAAACACATTTTTGTTTTAATTGTCTTGAAAATCCGGCTCTGTAGTGACCTTTGTTCTCATTTTTGAAGAGTGCATGCAAAATTTCAGATGATTTGATGCAGCGGTTTCGGAGATTTTTTGGAACAAAATTTTGATATGTTAAAATCGACTCACATTTCACCTTAACAGGACCTCTTTAATTTCTAATTTTTTATGTCAAAATATTTGCTTTTTGGTATGAAACGACTTATTGAATTTTCAGAGTGGTAAGCATTATCGTTTAGAAATTATAGCCATTCTTTTATTCTTATCCACATCTCAATTGATTTTTTAAGATAAAGCCAATTCTCAAAATGCAATAATTTTGATGATTTCAATTCAAAACAATATTTCAAATAGCTTTAAAATATCATTTTAAAGCTTCAAATCTCAGCTATTAGAATGTATTATTGCAATTATCATATCAATGAACCAAGTAAAGATCAATTAATTCATAGAATTTCCCAATTTTTGGACAATCGTAATACAAACAATCGTAGTATCATTTTGTAGTATTATATTTTTCATTTCTAATTACACATTTTAAAAGCTTAGATTTCAAGCTTTCAATGATACTTTATAATAATTATTTTTTAACCGAAATCGTCAAAGTTATTGCAGTTTGAAAATCAACTTCATCCTCTAAAAACAATTAAGATGAAGAAAAAAATATAAAAATAAATGTAATTTTGAGACGGCAATGCTCATTACTCTGAAAGTTTGATTAGTTATTATTACATGCGACCGCTGATGGTATTCGATCCATATTATATACAAGGCAAACCTTTTCAAAGCTGAAACATATCCAGTGAATCAGCGTCGTCGACACACACTATCGCCAACTTACACAATTATGTTAACAAACGGCTCAATTAATTACTATACTTCAAAAAAATAAAAGTCAAAGCCACGAAACTTAGTGCTAGGGAGATCCTGGAAAGAGAGCGAGGGGCGGCCTTGAAGTGGCTTTTATAGGCTGTTCCCCACCCGGCCTGAAATTATTGTTAGTCCTCCGAGCTAAAAAAATACCATGAGTTAGTGTCCGCCAGTGGCCTCACTGACGGTGAGGCCCCTGGTCTGTCGTTCGTGCTCCTCTGGTGTCTTTTTGCATTTTGACCTGTATTCTCTACTTTGATTTACGCGTCACTTGCCTGTCAAAATTGTGAATAAACATTATGACCGCGATATACCGCCTCACAAAGTCTTTTTTAGAGCTGGTAAAGATATCCTATGAGCTCTTTTCAGGAGCTCCCGAGCGACTTATCAAATGCCACGTTACAACTTTCGTCTAACTTTCAAAAAAAAAAATGAACTCTCCGATATATTATGAGCTTACAAAAATAAAAGCTTTCCTGGTGAAAAGATGAAGGACACTAATTGTAAACTTTTCGTGAATTCTCCCGTATCATAATTGTCACAAAGAAAAGAACGTTGACTCATTGAAAAATGAAAAATTTGCCAACCCAACAAAAAATCCTGGAAACCCGAAACACGCTGACGCTGTTGATAGCGTACGGCGGAGAAAGCTGCCTGCCCGCAGTGCTCCCATCGACTTACCTGATTTGTTTAAATCTTTTTTTGCTGGAAATGTTAAATAGTAAAAATAACAAATAGTAAAAATGAATATGAAATGAAAAATACATTGTTACAATTTATAAAGTTTTATTGAATCATAAAATGTAATAGAGAAATGAAAAAATTTTATTTTATTCACATACCAGCCACTGGAAAAAACTAGTTTAATCTGAAAGCTGAATACCTATAAAACTCGAAACTAGTGCTAATAAAGTGCATTCTGGCCGGCTAAAACAAAAAAAGTTAATCATTTCGCGACTTTTATTAGAATGCGTATCAGAAAATAAAAAACTTACACTGACATGACAAATCTCGTCGCATTACAACCAGGGCCCTCGTCAGGGCCAGAGTTAACCGCTCATCTACAATGTCTCGCAGTAAACGCTCGTAGGAGATCGTTGGCTGACTCCGTAGAGTATACAACAAGATTACTCATTACGTTACTCGTCACAGTGTAGACCTCCGCGTCCACAATGTCGCGCACGAACAGTACGTCCCATCCCCTGCGTGTCTTTTGCAGAAGTCGTGCAGGCCATGGTGGATGTTCGGTTGCGTTAAGTACAATGACAACGTCCATGGCTATAAACATACTCCCGCACGGTTGTTGTCGCACCACCGATCCATCGCTTGTGTTGAAAGGAAATCTCCCTATACTTCTAATAAAATTTCAATGGAGAATCCGCTAGGCAGTGTTATCTTGTATAAATATATATATTATCCACTTTGCAGTGGATAATTTGGCGCGTTTTTTAGTGGTTTCCCCGGTAGGCGTAATCCAATTTACGCCGCAAAAACTTTGTCCCGAAATAATATTCGCACAGAAAAGTCACAAAAGACCTGTACGCCGTTCACAATAAGACTGAGGTAACTGATACCATAGTTTCTGAAGTTGAACGGGTGAACATTGATGGCACCGTTAAAAGCCTGATTGTCGATGAAACCTAGTATGATTTTTCAAGGAAATTTAACCCAGGATGACGTTTTCCAGCGTCTCACCGTGCACGCCACTGTGAATGGCGGTCGCTTTCACATCGACTCTTGTCAGAGGAAATTTTGCTGTGCCGGAAGCCAGGCTCCAGGCGTGTGACAACAGCACGCCTGGGCTAAGCATCATCTCGCGCACGATCAGGGACGCATCGACTATTTGCAGCGACGAAGTATTAGAGGCGTCGAGCAAACAAAAACCTTCAAGGGACCGGTTCTACCGCAACCGCAAATCCACGCCATAGATCAAAACCTTTTCCTAGGTCATTAGATCGGTGTAAATGTGCCCCAGCCCTAAGGGCTTCCAGCCTGCGTTGTCCTTGACAACCGCGTCCATTTTACCGGCTGTGTCGAAATTCCACAGAACCGTTTGCAGATGTTTTTTTTTGCATCTGTAATTGTGCAACGTCTCAATGTACAAACGGTACCCGTAAGCATTGTTCGGTCGCGAAACCAATTTGTGGTTCAGGTAAACGTCGACTAACAAAAAAGACAGTGCGGCAAGTTATTTACCGGGCCTGCTCTAGCTTCAATGGCAACGCCCTCTGTCCTGAGGACCACGTTCACCCGCACCGAGAACATGGTACTGGCCGGGTCGAGGTAACAATCTCCGATATCTTCCACGACGAACTCCAGAGGGGTATCGTCCGTGAGAGAGAAAATCGGCTTTTAATGAACCCACGAACCTCCCTCGATCGTTGTCTGCGACGGCGGCACTGTAAACAGGTCGAGCTCGGACTTCATGCACGGGCATGAATAAGGATGTAGGAACGCCATCAGCCAAAATGGTCTGTGATCGCTCGTGTCGATTTCTTCGCACGTCTCTTCACAGTCTTCCTAACTTTTCTTTTCTTTTTGTAAGATTTCGTCTTTTTTCATCTAACGGTCTTTTTCTTAAGCCTGGAAACGCGCGGATGAGCCGTATGGTGAACTTTACGTTTTTTATATCCCGAACTTAATCAACCCGTCTGGATGTGGATCCACACAAACGTGTTTCTATAGACTCTTTAGAGGAACGACGCAAGGTTGCGATATCTATCACACCAAGTCCAAGCTTTTCGACCCGCTAGTTTCACCCCCAATTTTATCGGGAGTGAGACTCTGCGAAATAGTCCACCCAGAAAAGACCAGATACTGTTTCCTCGTTGACGCAGGCTACCTTGTGTTGATCGTATTGATCGGTGTAGTAATCCATCAGTCCAAACATTTTAAGTGAAGTGTTACAGTCAGTGTTCCGCGATCGCATACAAGGGTTTTCCCGAATTCATACCTTATGATGACCGTATCGAATGTTGTTTTCAAAAGAGGGATGAACATCTCTCGTTACGTGCGACTCTCAGTCACCAACATGACGGTTGGTAAATCGTACGAGAGACGCAGCGGGGGGATGCGATCGCATAATTTTGTCTTTGCCCATTAAAAACTCTCTTCCGCAGCAATCAAAACCCAGAATGTCGTACAAGACAGGCGCCAGTGTGAACCGTTGTTCGATATCCACGCATTTGCACACTTGTGTCAAGATTTTACCTGTGGCACCTGTGGCTCCCGTAAACGTCCACATACTCCCAAATTTTTTTGAGCCTTCTCTCGGGTACGTGCAAAAACGTCTGAGAAAACTGTATCTCACTCTGACTAACAACCCAGTCACCAATGAGTCGCCACTCGTGGAGTAGTTGGGCTATGAATTGCAAGGCGTTGTTATTAGAATAGTAATCCATGCTCGCGTTGCTCGGGAGCGTCATGTTAAAGTCAAACTCCAGCCTTCAGGTATCCCGAAAACGCACTTGTCAGGCAAGTTTTTCCAGTTCACCGGGATTCGTTTGCTACGCCCTCGACCCCTTATGTCCAAAACTTTGTTCACTTTGAGCGGTCTACCGTTTCGTCGTTCAAATCTGGAACGTACACGATTGGTTGTCTACTGGTCAAAATTCGTGAAACGTAAAATACATCTCCGGACCACTTTGACTGATAACCTTTCTGAAAGGCTACTTTTTCGGTACTGATGCAAACTAGGTCGTGTAAGCAGTAATTAGGTCTTTTTGCTGTTACTTAGGTTTTGCAGTCGCTCGCTCAAAACTTTTCTTACGCCTGTAGCGTTGTCTATCGTCACGTTAGCCGGTGTGGTACGGATAGTCGTCTGGTCTGACCTGTTGTACGATTCGACCAGTTTCGGGAGCACATCTATGTACTTTCTGCCACGCGTGTGTGTCGAATATCTCTGTATTCGATAACAGATACATCTGATAATTCGTTTCGTGATAGATGCCTTCACAGCAGGGTTTCGTACTGTTCGAAACAATATACCTTGTTTCTTCAAACACGTCTGAAACTGCGAGTTCAAATATTCTTCGGCACGATCTATCTGCAGTTGAAAGGGACGGCGCGGGCTGCAAAGATGCAAAATTTTCCTGAACGCATCTACAACGGACTGGGTCGACTTGTTTTTCGTAGATCGGACCTAGATAAACTTGCTAAACACGTCCACTACCAGCAGCAAAAACGCGTAGCCGTCGTTGTATGTTTTGAGACTCGTCATCTGGATCAGATTGCTTTTCCAGAGAGAGTCGATATTAACACCAGTGTACGGTCTATGGGCGAACTTTCTGATCGCCGGACAGTGTTTGTTGTAAACCGATTGTTTGTCTAACCACTCTTCCACGTTTTTTTATCGACTTTTTTGTGCGTGGCAGTAATCAACCTTCACTTGCCAAGGAAGCCTGCTGCATGCGCAGCGTCAAAATTGATCTCTTTCAGCTTCGGTCGGTCATGTTTTCGGACACGACCATGGCACCCGTATATTCCGTCTTCCTTCACCGCTCTGGTACTCTTCGCTCTCGGAACCTTCGAAGCACTTGTATCGGCTCTCGAAGACACGTCGGACAAATTGGATGTTGTCTTAAAAAGCGTTGGTACTTGTATTTGTGTTGTTTTTTCGGTGGTGGCACGAGGCTCTAAGGTTCTCTGTTTCCTATGTACTCGCGGGATATGTTTACAGCTCTGATAAGCTTAGCAAACTGGTGACGCCCAGTTTGGTTCGACGTTTTTCTCGAGCGCATCACCTCGTTCACGAGATCGATAATGTTCGAGTTGGGTACGACATCGCCATTTATTGTAACGATGCCTTTTTCATCCCACGAGAAAGTATTTTTCGGTAGGTTCTGCAAATTACGCAACAAAAGGCGTGCTTTCGTTTGATTTTTTGCAGGGATCGTTCCAAGAACAGCATCCTCCGACACAGTAGTCGGAGTCTCCTGAGGGATCTGCTGAGGCACCTTAGGCGCTGGCACCGACACGGGCTCCTCGTTGTTTGCGACCAGAAAGCAAACAAGGGCCTGTTGAAACAATTTCCATTTTTTCGAGTTGGCATATATCCGACTGGTCTTGGTCCCTGTTGTCTGTTCACTGTGTCTGTTTCTTTTTTCCAGTACCTCCAAATTTTCCACATTTTTGCGAGACACGAGAACGAGTTTCTTCGCGTGCTTCATCTCACAAGCCGTTGGTCGTCGATGTGAAGATAAACGCAACAGCCGCCAGGAGCGGTATCAAAAATCCGCCAGCTCCTCTTTGTACGATAAACTTTCTTGCGGTTTCAAGAGCTCTGCATGCTTGAAAGTTTTTTCCGGTGCGATTTCTCCGATTGAAATCCGATGCGAATTTACGCAATTTCTTTTTCTCCTTTTCGTTAAGTGAGACGTTACCATTGACAGTGTTGAGAGCGCACTTGCAAATGGTCTTTAATAATGCTTTTCTTGTTTTAAATACTTGTCTTGCAGAGACTGTGGGTTTTCGGGACACACTCGTAAGCCAGGTGCTGCAGTTTCGCAGCGGCCAACGAGATGTCTCGTTGGCCGCTCCCTTGGTGAACCATGTTTTGCGTGATGATCATGACATGAAGATTTTTGTGGTGGCTGCCCTGGGTGAACGCATCGACCATGAAGTTGATCAAAAATTTCCGCATGAGGTCGTCAACAATAAGCAGCTTGGTTTTCTCAGGATCGTTTAAATAATCAGCGCTCTGCGGCAAACTTTCTTTGAATTCTATACCGCTGCTCAGTTTGTTGTTAGTCGGTTGCCAATCGCCGTAGTAGAACAAAATTCTATATAAACTTGTATCGGAGACGGAATTCAAATTCCGTAAACACTTTTTGACAAACTGCGTCCTACCGCGAGATGTCGGGGCACAGATGATGGCCGTGAACGGATGTTCGACCGGCAGGCACATTTTTGCTAATAAGACGTAACCTGCCGTCTACCATGTTTTATACAGGGTTTAAAGTAGACCTCTGACCCATACGTAACCCATGATAAGAGACAAATCGGAGCTCAAGCTTGACTTTGACATCGATTTCGAGTCGTAAAACGAGTCATCCTTATAACTGGTTCGCAGTATTGCGAATCCGATTTTTTGTGCACGACGAGAAGAAACCTGTCGTTTCCTCGTTGGGGCTGTTGGAGCGAAAAGGAATCCATTTCGCTAGACAATTCAGTCGCGAATGAAACAAATGCACGCGCTGGGATTCATAGTCATGACATGTCTATTTTTTCAGAAGTCCTTGGGAATAAACAGAGTGCATGTACGAGTCGTACATAACCCAGGTCGAGTCTTTTCACAATTTGCAAGAACTAATTCTTGTTCTTCGTCCACCGATGGCAGCTTTCCAAGGGACTCGGTGTTCGCAACTGTTGCGAGCTTTGCAATGCCGGGTAGAAGGAAAACATCGTTGTATCAAGAACGATGTTTGCCCACGATGTTTCTCATCCTTGCTTCGCGAAACCGCACCACAGATCCGGAGCGGCGAATGCCGGCGGTATTTTTTTTATAAACAGTACTTCGACCATCACAAACGTACTGACCCGTATAATTGGGAACCGGTGAGGAAGCAGTGAAATTTTTGCGTTCGTTAGAGAGGCATTTGACAAACGCTCTCGATTCTCGCGATGCTTTTTTCGGGGGCGTGTTGCAAACATGGCTACCTTTTATAAACCGCGTAGCGAAGCAACAATCAAATTTTTGGACATCGATAGCCTGTACCCGTGGGTTTGCGAATACGGAAAGTACCCTTTTGGGCACCCTAGAATCCTCGTCGGTGACGAATGTCGGGAACTCGTGAAGCGTGACAACAGTTTGGAACGTGTCAAGGGCCTCACTAGCTGCTGATTTCTCGCTCCGTGCAAGCTCTTGCATCCTGTTCTGCCCGTGCGTATGGGTGGTCGCCTCATCTTTGCACTTTGCCGTACGTGCGCTGAAAACCTGAACTACGATCCTTGCTCAGACGCAGACGAGTAGGACCGATGGTTTTAAGCCACTTACGTTTCGGACGAGTTGCGCCATACCGTAAGCATAAGCTACAAAATTTTGCGTATTTATGAAATCTGGCAATACGAGACAACTCGTTAAGACAAATCGAACGGTGAAGGCGCTCTTTTTGCAGAATGCATTGACGCCTTTCTAAAAATAAAATAAGAGTCTAGCAGTTCTTCCGAAGGATGCGTCACCAACTTAAAAAAACAAAATTTGTAAGAACCCGGGGCTGCGGTCGGTAGCTGATCTAAGGCTAAATTCGATGTGGGGTAAGCTGGGGCAACGTGAAAATTTGCGCAAAACCCGAATAGTTAAAACCTGGGAAGAAGTGATCACTGTTCTTACAGATGCGCGTTTAGTCGTTGCAGGGTTTCTCCCCATCACTGACGGCTTTATCATTACCATTCATACTTGTTGATGAAGCTGTCGAGATGCAGGCAAAAATTAACTTTGCCCTTGCCTGTTACACTCAGGCGCGTCTCAAGCTGTACAGCTACCTTCAGCTGCTACAGGATCGATGTCTTCATTTTGACACCGATTGTACAATTTATGATAGTAGATCTGGCGCGTGCGACACTAAAACATGCATCTAGGGGACGTGGTTTCTAAACTTGTGTCGGGCGAGCACGTAATCATGTTCTTTAGCATAGGTCTGAAAGTCTACGCGTTCACTGTGCGCCACGCGTCTGGCGAGACAAGAATGGTGTGCAAAATAAAAGGCGTCTGCCTCAATCATAAAAACCTAAATGCAATCGATCAAACCGTTCTAGAAGAATTCGCGAAAGGGTTGCGCACCAACCCGGTTGTCCTGGTCAGCGAAAATATCCGCTGCACACCTTTTTTTAAAATCGTCACCCGTAAGGAGACGAAGACCGTTAAACCCGTGTTGGAAAAAGCAAGACCTCACGGTAATTTTATTTGCGGCCTTTTGGTTAGACGAGTGAGTCCAAATAAAAAATTGTAGAAAATAAATTGTGAATATCTTTATACATAATGTATGAAAACCATAAGCATCGTCATAGAAGTGTATTGAAATTATAGCTGTATTTATATTTGAAATGTTTTTTTCTCTTATTTCATGGTGTATTCATTCTGTCATCCACGAAGAAGTTTTTCGATGTGGGCAAAAAGATTTCATAGGGGCAACAACATTAATAGAATTAGCGCAATATCACATTCATTTCATCTACTGTGCCCTTCATAACTCTAGGAACCAAGAAGGTCACTAAAGCTGCCTCAGAAACCAAATAAACATATTCTTCTACCTTAAACACTTTTATATCACGATAAATTTACTAGATCCTCACTGCCAACAGTTGCATCAAATATAATTTCTGCAAAATAATTTTTTGAAATGAAAGGAAAAAAACTCGACTGGGTCTGACTGATATCATCTACAATAACTCTATAACTCTATTATCTGCAGTGTTCTATCGTTGTGTGGAAGGTTTATGTATGATTAATGGGATTCATATAAAGAAAATTAAGCCCAAGAATATTAATATCAAAATTAAGTGTATCAATTGTCGCAGAATTCACGTTACATTTCTCAATGAAAGAATGTAACTTACTGTCTATACTTGTCAAAGCCTCTTTTATTTGCACTATTTCAGACATTTGGGAATCTATTTTATCTACTTGATTTAATTTTATTTACTTGATGATTTAGAATGTCTTTCTAACTCTTTATCTCTATCGGACTCTGCCAGACACGTTGTGCTAATTTTTGGGATCCTGGGAGCGTGTCAAACAGACAATTTCAAAGTGCTTCGTAAATCATTTCCATCGCGAGGGCCAACTGCGGGAAGTTGATTTACTGGACACACAAAAAAAAACACGGACAGGTCTTTCATTTATCAAAGACAGATATTTAGAAATTGAAGATAAATATGCAGCTCTAAGAACGAAGAACATCCAAACGAATGGATTCTTTGTTCAGTATCGTAACGGTCTTTATACTGCACAACCGTTAAAAAGACATGTATCCAGTCAAAAAGTCCAGTTTTGTTTCGTTTTTTTCTTCTCTATCCGATATTTATGTTGAGCGATTAAGGAGAAAAATCATGGCCGGTACTATGAAAAACGCGTCGAGGCTCTACACTCATCCATTGTAATTAAAATCCGTCAAGATTGTAGTGAACTATATTCCTCTAAAGTAGTAAACTAAGGTATACGGTCAAAATAACCATGGACAAAATAACCGGACAAAATAACCGTGGATAAAATAACCAACGGATGAAATAACCGTAAATAAAATAACCAGACAAAATAACCAGGACAAAATAACCAACGGACAAAATAACCAGCTGACAATATAATTGTATAATGAGCATTATTTGAAAATTTTTCATTATCTTATCGGATAGCTGGCTTTTTACAGTTGTTTGACTATTGACTTAAGATATTTTATAATTTTGCGCTTGTTATATGATTCAAATTCGCAAAACAATTTTAAATAGACCAAAATGTTTGATATTTTTGTTATTTTTTTGGGGGGCTTTGGGGGGGCTCACCCTCCCAAAACAAACAAATCGTTGGTTATTGTGTCGGTTGGTTATTTTGTCCGCTGGTTATTATGTCTTTCGGTTATTTTGTCCGCTTGGATATTTTGTCCGTGGTTATTTTGTCCATTGGTTATTCCGTCCTAGGTTATTTTGTCCACGGTTATTTCGTCCGGTTATTTTGGCCATGGTTATTTCATCCGGGAACCATGTAAACTAAAAGTATCCTCTTTCCTGTAGGGTTTTTGTTTTTTTCAAAAATCGCTTTTAAATTTACTGAAATCAACCCTCGACTAACCAATGGCCTAAATGTAACATAAACTACTGCACTGCGTCTGCCAGACCCGGCTCGTGTTTAAAGTGTTATATAAATCTCAATTAAAGCAAAATAAATGTCATAAACAATGAAAGTTACAGGAATACGATTAACACGGTGCGATATCAATTACTATTGTTATAATCGAGTTAATTAATAAAATATTAAAGACGATTGGCAAGAACATAATTTCAGATGAAATTCGTAACAATATTCCTAATTTTCGAACAAATACTCGTATATAGTGTCTAATAATATAGTGTCTTATATAATGTCTAATAATCTAATAATAATCACTTTAAGGGAAAAATAGGTCACATCAATTTCTTCACAAAAATAGAAGTATTTAAACAATTGAAGGAAGCTCGTCTCAGACACCGTCAAAATGGTCAATTTAAGAATTCTGAAATTGATGAAAACATGTTTTTAATTATTAAAACATTTTATTTATTACACGCCAAAAAGGGACGTTAATGTCTGATGTGCTAACATCACTGGCTGATGTTACACGCGAAATTTCTTCAGGTCAAATCATCGGCTCATGTGGTCACACCACTGAGTGTTATAACGTACATCAACCATCGATGTATGAGACATTTTTTATGTCGCGTCACTCAGTAATGTGACCAAAATCAGCTACTGATCCGACGACATCAGTCACTGATGCACATAACATTTTTCGTTAATGTCGGTAAAATCGCAACAGTCGCAGCGCGCTGGACCAGTTGTAGTGTGAAACTCAATTAATTAAAGTGATTTTTGTTTGCAACAGTGTAAAATTGTATGAGTAAGTTAAAATTGGACTGTTATAAACTATTGTTTAAAGTTGTCATCTCTAATGCTTTCGAATTTTTTACCTTCGTGAACATAACCTCTCATATTTTTGTTGTTTGTTTATGTTTTTCAGTCATGTCTAACATATTTGATACCGTCACAATTGACGGTTATAAAGTTTTCTGTGATAAATTTCTGTGATGCAACATCACTTTGTCTGCAGAGACTGCCAATTTTATCCCCGTCCGTCTCCCATTAAAAAAATACTTGTCAAAATCTTTTGACGGATTACTCGTGTTGCAATATTATGAAGCGTTTAAGAAGTTGCCCGATCGTATTGAAAGAATGCTAACCAATCTCATAATAAATAGGGGAGCATTTCTCATTTCAAAGTCTAAGAATGTGAGCCACGAGAATCCACTCAAAATATTTGAGAGGAAGGTTTTTAAAACGTTAAATTTGAAAAATATCTTACACTGAATTTTTTCTGACCTAACACTTAAAATATTATTCAACCATTGACGAAATTATTCAGACAAGTCATATTATAATTTGTTATAAATTGCAGAGAAACATTCATTGCGGTTGCAAAAAAGCGGATGAATTTAATCAACGCCCTGGAACTTTTTATGTGGCTGGATCAGGTGGCAGAGGAGGTCACGGACCAGTTGGTAAATTCAAATGGTGTATCGATTATATTCGTCTACTTCTAAAAGAATATGGACTCTTAGTTACCAAGAAATCGTTGGAAATCAGTATGTCTCCGAAGCGAAATTAGGTAATTGAAAATTGTTTTTTCATTACATAGTTATGAGATATTTGTAATCGCTTTTTATCTGAATGTATCAAAGTGATTGGTTATTATCTTTCAGACCCTGAAATCACCATCGATGCACTCAACATACTTAAGTGAGTGAGCGAAAACTGGGAGACAATACTTGCAGCGTGGAACAATTCTTATTTTGTCAGACGAGAGTTATCTAAAACCAAAAAAGACGGTCCTTCCTGGCATTGGATTTCCCTGCTTAAGTGAACAGTGCGGATCCAGACTTGTAATTATCATGCTTTAAATGAACGGAACAACTTTTGATGTTTGTAAGGAATTTTGAAGCCTCATTTTAAATTAAAATGGCTTTCCCGCCGATTGGGCAGAGAGCCGCCGCGTCGCTGCACGTCTACTGCACTTCGGTTTACACCGCGCGCCAACAGTTGGCGCTATCGGCCGTTTATTCAACTTTCGCGCATCTTAATTGATAAATTATGATTATAAACTAGGCTGCTTGGCCCGCAGTCGTCACTTGCTCCAGTGACTGGAGTGCCGATTATCCAATTAGGATCAAGGCATTTTTTGGCTCATATAGCCGTACGCTACGCGTCATTCCCTCTCTTGCCTTTTTGCAAGGACCTCCGAGCATTTCGGGCATAGGCTCAGTTGCCGCCGGAGACCAGCACAGGCAACATTTCCCTGGTGGAGCGCCCTGCCGCTCTCACTACTCGTTCACCTGAGCACCCCCACTCCCTCAAGAGGGTATCCTCGTGCACTGCACGAGAACCCTCAGTTGCTGCCGGAGACCGGCACGAGCAACATCCTCCGCTCACTGCAGGTCGGCGACCGGCTTGCATCGCGACCCCTCCGCGGTCCCCCAGGAGTCGTGAGACACGATCTCCTCGTGCCAACCGAAGACTGGTGTCACACTCCCGGGACACCCACGTCAGGGTTGTCCACGCTTCGCTCACCCCCGAGCGGTCACCCAGGACGACCGCTCGACCCCGCGCTTCGCTCCCGGAAGCTACCTGGTGCGTCATCTTTAAAACAGTGCACCAAGGTGGTATTTCCACTTCGCCTAAGGTCACCTAGAGGGCCCACTCATCGCGCCAAAACCCCCTCCAGAGGGCGGCACCATCACCGCAGCACCATCAGAGTGCTTCTCATCCTTTCTCTTGCCCGATAAAGCAGAGATCGTCATCCCCTCTACTTATACGGACAAGTTTTGCCGTCTCGTAGAGGGCGCCACCACCGTAAACTCACGACAACGCGCGGTTAAAAATCCAAACCAGCGGTGCACAGAGAATAGCCCGCCAGCTCACAAAAATAATAGCTGTCGGAGAGGAACATAACCTCAAGTCCCCAACAATGTTATCAATGAATGTACTGCGTTCAAAAATTTAGGAGATACTCAAGCATTGAAGTAATATAATAAGTGTCTTCGACTTTATTATTATTATACAGAGTATATTATTAATAATAAATAATAATTTTAACTATAATTATGATTATTATTATTAGAAATAATTTTTTTATTTTCATTTTTTAAAGATTGTTGCAGATTTTACACGAGAATTTTCCGACTTTGAGAAAATTAATGAAACCTGGCATTAATTTAAGAATGCATGTGAGAAATTTGTATTAATGAAACAGTTTGCAGACGAGAAAGCAATCAGTCTTGTAAACAGTTTGGCAGATTTGACAAATGATGAATTTTTTTCTATTAAAAAGTGAACTAAATTTGCAATTATAGGTCATTCGATAGTTTGTTTTTACGTTTTTTTAAACAGAAAACAAAGATGCGATTCTGCTCATGCTGTTATCTCGTGCGTTGAAGGCACCTACTGTTAATTTGAGTGGACAGCAGTGTAAAAAGAAAAAGAAGTCAGAATCGGACGCGGAAATAGTAGCAAAGAAGTACGAAGTTGAATCATTTATTGTGCACGTTGTAGTGAGTTCTATATTCGTAGAATATATTATTTCTTTTTACTTTCCATTTCAATGCAATTCCGTTTTGATTAATATTGAAACAAGATTATATTACTAATAAGCGAGTTTAGATCTTATTCTTAATCAGTCTTGTCACTTGACTTAGTTTCTCCACATTACTTGATTGTAAAAAAATTTTTTTCATACGAATTTTTCATAAGATGTTTATAATTTATAAAAGTCTATATTCTTATAGGTTACAAGTATATTTTTCATGGATTCAAACTTTCCAGTTTTAAATGTAATTATCACATTCCATTTTAAAGTTCTATTTCAACATTTTATTGTTAAAACATATTTTTATGATGTTAACTTTGTATTTTCGTTCTTCACAATTTAATTGATACCATTATTCATGTAACTTCCCATTATTCATTCCCCTTCTTTGGAAATCTGCCATCATCAAACCTATTCCAAAAATTCTTAAGCCTCAACAACCTGCTAACTTCCGACCAATTTCATTATTATGTTCTCTATCCAAAGTGCTAGAGAGCATAGTACAAGAACAACTAGTGGAACATCT
>JAPYZS010001068.1:0-15544 GCA_030522925.1 Trissolcus japonicus | reverse complement strand
AATAATAAAAATTAATAAAATCATCAAATCATGTAATAATAAAAACCATCAAATTTTTTATAGATTGTTGAATATTTTTACAATATGTTTTTTTTATGTGTAATTGTTTTTTTTTCACAACATATTTATAAGTCAAGGGTTTCAAACCAAAATTTTTTAATGATTTCCAGTCAGTATTAATAATTTAATAATTTATATAATTTATAAAAAACAAATTTATAATTAAAAACATCTTTTTATATTTAAATACACATCTATCGTATGAGTGAGATTCCCAATAAATTTCATAGAATAAAATGTCCTGGTGGTCCAGTGGACTAGACCGTATCTCATTACCTTAGAGGCCTGGGTTCGTATCCTCAAAAACGATTCTGATTTTTTTATTAGAAATCTCAGTTTATAAATGGTTTAAAAATCAAACAAATCAAAATAAATAAAATAATTATAAAAATAATATAAATTATTTAATTAAACATTTTTTTGTTTATTAATTTTTAACAATGGCAATCCCGATCAGGGCCCGTCCGGGGCCTTTAAAGGGTCGCCCTTAAAGGTATTTATGGGGCAAAGCGTCACATACCTTGTAAGGGCCAGTTTCCAGACTAGCAATTACCTTTAAGGAGCCCGGGTTGTTTGTCGGGCAAGCCTTATATAGGCGGGGCGCTAGTTCAATTTTTACTAGGGTTATAACGTTACGTATATTTGAAGGTTTTTTTCACTTGAAATGTCAAAAATTATTGTTAAATGCTGCTGAAAAGTGAACAGAAGTGAGAAAAAAAATAAATAAAATGAAATGAAAATACCGTCATGTCGTGGTATTTCAAATGTTATTACAAACGTGAAAGCCACAAGAATGACCTCTGAACATGACGCCACCACATCCTTTAAAATCTACTGCATAATACGTTCACCCGTTTGACGGCTTCAATATGTTTTCCGTTAAAATTTCGTATACGAATTTCCCTCAACTGACACGCTCTCGCGTCTTGTTGGCAGCTTTCTTGAGAGTCGTGCTTCGTCTTTGCTTTTGCTCGCGTTACACGCTTGTCTGGTGTTTCTGACTCGTTTCGTGAATCTCTCGTTGCTTTTCGTATTTCACAACCCAGTTGCATTTGCGTCCCACACCGCGACCACCTCACTTCCCCGAAAAACATCAATAATTTAAATACCCTAATGCTGCCCAGAAAATGTAAAAACAAAGCTCAGTCTAGCAGGCTCAGACAAAAAGCAAATAATTTCAAGATCAGCATGAAGGATATTCTGAAATGTTATTCAACAGTCGTTTTCATAATTGAGAATTATTTTTAATATAAAACATGATTGATGAATAAAAAAAAGGATGAAAAAAAAATTTTGTTCGAGATAAAATGTAAAAATAATTCATTTGTTTTGAAATATTTTCGAAATATTGAAACTTTTGCAGAGTAGGCAGGGCTGTTTAGATCGACGCATTATCGACTGCTGATGGCAACAAATAACGATAAACTGTTGACGATTATTGCGCACAAAGTTGCAGAAATGCGAAAGGTTACCATAAACACAATTCAGACCATCGCTTGGGAGTCAAAAGTGCTCCCACCATTTCGGCACTGCCTATTCGTGTTGCAACTTTTAATCGACGATTCAGTCGAGTCGTAAGGTAGATCGTAGAATCGTAAAGGTAACGACCCGAAGCTGACGGTCGCCTGAAACTACGCACTTGAATTCATGGCGTGAATTTTCGAGGCTTTGGATGAAAGTCGGAGATTTCATTTTCATTTTATGGTTCGCTTTAATTCAGTATTCCACACAATATCTTTAATCAATCAAAATTATGATTCAACCTTACGTTTTTTGTTTGTTTCTATAATCATCTGTATATTTTGTGCCCGAAATTTTTTTAATTTAAAAAATATTTTACAAAAATTTCGATTTGTAAAAAACTTTGTAACATTAACTAATTATTTCGGTAAATTTTCTCTAAATAGTAGTAAAGAGAAAGCAGCTAAGTACTTCCCAAAAGTTGAATCCACAATTATTATGTTAATTGAAAGTGAATAGACTATCGTTTCAACCGCTGTCCCATGATTAACAAATTCCATCGTTGGGTCGTTGTTCACGTCTATCCAAAGTTTTGATGTAAAAATGGTTTGGTGAAAATGCTATTTCTAAAATGGAACAAATAATTGTAACCCGTAGAACGCGAGAGAGCGCGGACACAAAGTTGGTGCAATAACTTTTTCGTTCGCGAATCAAAACCCGTATTTGAAAACTCGTTTAATTGAATCAATTTCAAAGATTTTTTTTTCTTTCATAAACATCGGGTTCCACTTTTTGCGTAACAATTTTTTCTGTTTGGCAATCGAGTGACACAAAACAAGGAGGAAGCAGGATCAACTGCAGTGCTCCCAGTTGCTTTGAAACTTTTTATCGATCACAGTTGGAGAGGTCGGTTTAGTAAACTGTCGCGCTGCTTATTTCAAGGCGTTCTGCGGTATTGTAACATTTGCTGCATTCCAAGGCATAATAATTGTCTTACGGCCGTGCAATATCAGAAATATCTTGGCGTTCGATTAATGGCCTAGGAAATCACTAAGCTATCATGCATATCGAGAAAGTTTAACAGTGCTTCATTAGAGGGAACATAGTTGAGCCGAGATGCCCGGCTATGCCCCAAAAACTGTAGGAATGTCGGGCAATAACAGCAACTTCAACTATTCCTCCAGCGCGTTCCGAATCGTTTGAATATCTTTCGTGCAGACTTTTTGTTATTACCCTCTAAATGATTCGTAAGAACGAATCGATTAATAATGTATGCTATTCGATAATGATAATGTTTAACTTCAAATTGGATTCAGTGTTTGCATTCCGTGCAATCATTTTTTCAGCCCTGAAATTCGGATTATCTGAATTTTCAAGTTTCAAATCACCCTTTTTTATATAAAAAATTCGTGGTGTATAATTATCAATCAAAAATTGTAATTGATCAGTGAAAACAATAAAAAACAATGACCAATTTTAAACTATGATTTCTATAGTCCGTTTTTGATACATTATTTCTATAATTTGTTTTGATTAATTTAATGGCTTATCTTAATTAAGTCATTTTAATTTATTACTTTATTAATTATTAGTAATTAAAGTAATTCATTAATTACTTTAATTTATTACAAGCACGGACAAAAATATATTTTGTATATGAAATGTTTATAAAAAGCGGCAATAAGTATAATAAAATGAAATATATTTTAGCGATTATATTTTCATCCGTGAGGGTTACTTAATTGATTTCTTAATTCATCAATTACTGCTTGGAAAATTTGATGTTGCATTCAATATTTTCTTCTTTCGTGCATGATAGGAGATTAAGTTCTTTTTGAAATATCTGATATCAAGGTTTTCTTTTTTGTCAACTTTCTGTGACGTAAATAAGAGTCGCTGGCGTTTCTGTACGTCACTAAAAATCGATCACTCTTCAGCGACGGTGTAATTATTTCGAAACGCATTTTTTTGGTTGCGGTTTCAGGGCGGTTTATTTTTCGATATTGTGTCGTGCTCGTCTTTTTTTATCACTGCTTTCCATGAAACGGATTATTCACCTATCTATTATACGTAAATGAGCTACGTTCCTGAACTAATTGTATTTGCATGTGAATAACCATCTCTTTTAAATCACAAACCGGACAACTCGCAACCCACACGGACAAAAATATATTTCAAAATATATTGCACGTATGCTATATATATTTAAAATATATTCGTATATATTCTACATATTCTCATATATAAATTATTTATCAAAAAATATATTCTATTTATATAATAAATATAAATTTGAATAAAATATTGAAAATTAAAATGTTGTTAGATGAAACAAAGTGTCATCAATTTATTTTGAAAAATGTCTTTTGAACTTGGTAGGAAATAATTCACACCGTGATTGATATTAGAAAAACAACTGAAAATTATTATAATTTCTTTTTTGTTCATCGCATACGCCAAACAATTGATTGTAAAAAAAGTTGAATCCACGCTGTCCATTAGATTAACATCTCTTTTCAAATCATAAGAAATTGTCTTTTTTGTTGTCCCATCAAAATCCGAGTACGCGTAACACTCCACGAGAAAATTTCATGTAGAATGGAGACATCCTGTTTTGTGAGCATGATAATGCGTGCGTGTCACATAATGATGTTCTCACGCATGGTTTAATATCTTCATCGTTATTATTATCATCATCGTCCCAAACCATTGTACTGCATTGGATAGACTGTAAATTGTATTCATCCATCTGCATTAGAATTCTATTCGTAATCGAACGCAACGAATTACGAATAAAATTTGTTATTGAAGTTGATTTTAATTTGAAATGAAGGTTTCATCTATTCGGGGATGATCGTTTATTGATTTGTTTTTCTTATTCGCTATCCCCCTTCAGTAAAATCACATTTAACGGGTTAAAACGATAATCGTGTTTGGGTTGAAAGTAAACTTATTTTTAGGTTATTTCGATTTCGCTAATAATTTTTAGATTTTGTGATTAAAGATTGAATGAAGTTTTTTTATTTAAAAAATGCTGGGCTTGAGGTTTATTCTAAATTTAATTTTTTAATTAACAAGAATCTAACAGATTTTTCTCTTTCATTTTTGCAGACTAACACTCCTCTATCTGAAGACTGGTCGTTCTTTCCTCTAACCACAACTAACCACCAATCTACATCAACTAACTAAAAATATAAAATAAAAAACAATGATGACGTAAACGTACGCAGTTCGATTGAAGGTGAAAGGTACGGCATCGATCATGCTAATGCGGGACAATGCAAAGTGCCTGCAGCGATGGTCTGAAGCTAGATCTGACAGAAAACACACCAGATAGCTTGTCTAGCGTGCGACTGCCGAATTTACTGGAGCATGCGACAAGCGGTCAGCTGGCAGCAGCGAGCGCGGGGGTCGGTGAATATTTGAGCAGCAAGCTGCCGAACGTGGTGGAAGGTTCAATGGACTATGGTAGTGAGCGTAGGTCCTCACGTTACTTGGAATTCGATTCAACCAAATATCATCCCGTCGATGGCCCTCGAGATGCACTCTACAACGCCACGGAAGCGTCGTACGATCGCGGGTGTCTGGCTCGCACTTACGACCGAAAGTTTGATCGCGACAACATAGACGGCTATGACAAACGGATCTACCCGGAAGATGGGCCGAGGTACGATCACCGGGCGGATCTAGCAAGGTACCAGGAATCGGACCTGGACGCACCCTATCGCACGGACACTGCCGCGCGACGCCACTATGAGGGCCCTCAGGCCACGAGGAAGTACCCGCGAGATTACCCGGAATACGGGGAGTACGGTTCACGGTACGTTGACGAAGAGACGCTTAGATTTGACGCGAAAAAGGAGTACCAATCGCGCAAGGTTCCAGAAACCGTACCGTCCAAAGGCTACGAGTCCGGAGTCAAGACCAGAGACTCCACCTACGAGCTGAACGGCCAAGCCGCGGACCCTGCGAGGTACAACTCGACCCGCACTTATGGCACGTTGCCCAGGTACGAGTCGAATGCCAACAAGTCGTACGTCTCTTACGATACCAAGTACCAGGACGAGTGCGATTACCAAGCCAACGATACATTTGAAACACCGAAATTCCAACTCAAGTCTTCGAAGAGCTATGACAGGACCAAGTACGACTCCAGGTACGCTGACAATGGCAAGTCTTACGAGCAGACGTTGAAAATTGGAGAGGGCTCGGCGACCCCGACCTACGCTCGCAAACAAAACACCGAGCGTGACGAGACGGAAAAGATGAATGGTTATCGGAAGAACAACTTCGAGGCCTACGGGGTCTACTCCGATCCCGAAGACGATCACGGGTTTATAGCGGACAAAAAAGGACCGCAGTATACGTACAAAGGAGTGGTGGTGAACGTAAGCGGTGAATCTAGTGTGGTGGATCAGAAGAGGTCCAAGGAACAGCCACAGATTAACATGCCGAGTACCCCTTGGTGCTGCCGACCAACCATCTTGTTGCTACTGCTGGTGTTGCTGGTCGTTATATTTGTTCTCGTTGCTGGAATTTTATTGTACTTTAACTGTGAGTATTCATTATCTATGCAAGTTACAGTTCAATTCATTTCAATTTAAATTCATTATTATTGAGTTGAATTGATTATTCATATCCATTGAATATAAATAAGTGATAGGATCATCACATGGAATTAAAAGTAAATAAATGTAAATAAAGTAGACAGTAAATAAAAACTAACGATTTAGTAATATCATTTTCAGATTGATTGAATACGCAAAATGTCATATGTTCGAACATAAATAGTCTGGTTTTTTCTTATTGATAATTTAGTGATTTATTAAATAACGGAATGTAGAACAAAGTGTATAGTAGATGTATATTTCAGTGGGAGAAAAAATGTGAAAGAGAATATGGAAGAAATTTAATACGATCAAAATTACACGCTCATTGGAAGATTTTGCCGTCGTTATCCGAAAGTTAGATCGCTTACGCGAGCGATTAAACGATTTGATATTCAAATCCAGCCGGAGCTTTTTCTTGATCGTCGAACTCCAATTACACGTCTTGCTATGCAATTACCTTGGCACAACTAATTGTCACGGAAAGTAACATGAGTTTTATACTGAAAACGCTGCGGCAATATAGCTCGGGGGCACGCCTGTGCTCGATGAGAATGGCTACGACACGCGTCGTCGATACATTACCGGCGACGTAGATGTCTTGCCTGCAGTTTTATACGTCGAATTTGACATGCGACGCACGTACGACTTGCCACTAGTGAAACTGTTTGACTAGAATAACAATGCATCTCGGAGTGCAGCTCCGCGCCAAAGGGGATAAAGAATATCCGGCTCGAAGGACCTGTGTGTAAATAAAATCAGGATTGAGCGCAATGTGATTGGCAAGTCGCGCGAAATAACTTTGGCAATTTCGATGAAAATAATTCAGCGTTCGTCTCTCGTCGACGGAACCTATCTTTCGGATTTCAGGCCAAGTTTTCACCCGACTGAGCCACAATCAGCCACATTGTGGGACAATACACTGATCCTCAGAATGTCGCTGCATTTTCCGATGATTTTCTGCAATTCAATTTTGTCCAAACTTTCGACTCCGAAGTTTTCGTTAATAATTGGTAAACTGACTTTTGTCTTGACCGTTCAGAACTGACACATCTCCTCTTCATTGCGCACATTGGGTCTACTATTTTCGAACATAAAAAATACATTTCAGAATCTGCTGGGTTAAAAAAGCATCATGAAATTAAAAATATTAGATAATCTATTCTTATAGTCAATAAATACGATTTCTCTCCTCCTCACTTTTGACAAAAACATTTAAAACAATTCTTTTATTAGTCTGATTATATGACAAAGTTCAACGTTTGATTGTCATGATAATAACAATAATTTTCTCAAAAAGATTTTCCCAAAAGTAAATACCTCAACGAAATAAATCTTATTCAGTGGGATTTTTTGTAATTGTATTGATGCGTTGCAATTTCTTCTGTGCTTTCTCCCAGTTTGTTGAGACATTTTTATTGAAAAAAGTTTTTAACTTCGGTATCATATTTGATGGACTTAGGGTCTAAGTGTAGAACCCGCGGTTGGACCGCGCGGAAAAAATTTGGCTGCTACTGAAAGAGAGATTTTAAACGAATTTATCTGTATTAGACTTATTAACTCGCAATGAAAGTTGATACTCAAAAGGTGAACTCAAAAGTTTTGTCAAAATGTGAATAATCTTTGTCAGTGCACTTGATCGGGTCGCATCGCTCGCTCTCTTTCCGTCTAGGCTCATGTAACTTTGACGAAGTTAGCCCCCAAGTTTCTGTATTATACGTTTGAAGGAATGAAATTTGCTACGAGACGAAAGTTCCGTCGAAAAGAAAGGAGAACGAATATAAGAAAGAAGGGGCGGGCGCAATCTCAATACGACGTTACGTAATTTACAATCGTTAGCTGAACGTTTGAGCTGCTCTCTCGTCGTGACACGTTGCAAATGCAACGAGCCTGTGCCGCTAGTAATTGTCCTCTGAAATGGGCAAATTAGCTATTTCAGCTACGCCTGCTTGTTTTACCTTCCGCTTTCCTCGCCTGCTTCCGGAAGGCGCGCACTCGTAATTTACCATAGGTGAGATTTTCTCCAGCTACAGTTTCAGTTTTTATATCCAACACTGTGCAATTTCGAGTGGTTACGACACAGTTTACAGTCCACTTACCAGTTACGAAATACGAGATCGGTTGTTAAGGTACTTTGTTCAAATTGTATTTCCCAAACGGCGAGATACAATCTCAATTCAAATTATCAAACACTACCAATATTCAAGATTACTTTTTAATTTTCTTCCATTCGTACTCTGTTCCCTCTCAAAGTATAAATAATATTAACATTATAATTTTTCTTCGCCGTGGTATTTTTCTGATCTGTCTTCTTTGGCGTTCATATATGATAGCACGCATCGATTATATTGAGATTTTTGCATGCTAAGAAGTACAAACTAATGGCTCAATAATTCACGATATGGAGTTCCTTGCGATATAAATTTTAATATAATCCCGGGGGTTCTTAATCTTATGAGTAGTTGCTAAGCTGCATGACTTGAAAACAAGTATGAAACGCAGAAACGCAGGGAACGCTCTTAATGGCGGGTGTAAAAGCGTGCTTGAAATACTGGATCCTGGCAGCAGATCTTTTACTCGTAAACATACGCTTGTAATTTTTTGAACGTCCGTCTTCGGAATGAAAAATGAATGATATCTTTTATTGAAAAAGTTCATTTTTAGAAACACTTTTCAGTTCAGTTTGACGGAAAATTTTGTTCGACTCATTATTTCTGACATGAATCGATGGTTGATGAAGTTAATCATTTCCTGTCGAAAAAAATTGAAAATGAAATAATAATCTTGTATTATAAATTCATTTTAAGAGTACTCTTTGAATTGTAAAGAAAAAGGAAAATTATTTGAAAAACTGTATGCTATGTTTTTTACCTGAATTTTTATTATAAATTGAGGTTTCGCGTATTTCTCAATTATCTGAGATAAAAATGACAGATATAGAGATTAATTATACATCTTCTCATTTCACGAAGAGCGATAAGAATTGAAAGATTGCAGAAACATTCGGTTAATTGAATTCAGTATGACTAATGCTCTTAAGCAGATCTTATTTTATGTTTTTAATTGAATTTGTAATTATTTATACTGAAGTATTTTCGATTTAACTTTGAACTTTGAGTGACAGTTACAATTCACAATGGCTGCAACGTTCGAGTGGCTTTCGTAATTAAATGTTTAGTTATCCTCGTTTTCGTAAAACTTCGTTATTAAGTTTTGAATGGCAGTAATATCTCTACCCGAACGTGTCTCGTATCAACGCTGCCACTCCAAGTCTACATACGCCTTCTCACGTTTCAATTATTGCTATTGTTATCCACTCTTGTCAAATTACTGCAAACACGTTAAATTGTCAAATACATGTACCGTGTTTGAGATTTCCCATCATCACAATATATTTAAACCATTTGAACATTTAAAATCTCATTTCACGTAAGCAAAATTAATTGGTTGCTAATTTTTTATTTGCATGCATTTCTATCAACAATAACCTCTAATTTAATTAGGAATTATTTATTCCTTAGATTTGTTTACTAAATTTTGCAAAACAAAAATGTTGTATTCAAGGTAACTCTCGAATCATATGACTTTCCGCATTTCTGTAAATAAAATTTTTGCAGTTTTTCAAGAAGATTGAAGAAAATTGTTAAAGTTTAAAGTGAAAAACGTTTGATACTCGTTTCAAAGTTGATTTTTAAGGGTATCAAAAACAGAACAAGATCCTGGGCATTTAATCTATTGGCCTTGGAGCTTTATTCGCAGCACATTTGCTTTAAGTAGCGAGTCTGGCTCGCTCAGAAAACGCGCTCACACGTGCACAAGCCTTGTTACAGACTTTTACACACGCCGACTGAGATTTACGAACAGAAAGCCGTTACGGCATCCCGAATCGGGGGGCAAAAGTTTTCTCATTTTTCGCGTCCGGGTAATTCAAAGTTTGTGAAATGTCGAGAAAATCAATCGCACGCCGTCAACAATTTTTTGTTTCTCACCTCGCTTTGTTACAAGGTTTTTCTGACACTCTCCACCAACTATTTCTCGGCTTCAATCAAATTTAGAGTTTTCTGCTCATCATTTTTCCATAAAAGTGTCGTTCCATAAAAAAACAAACATTTTCTTTTGTTCAAACGGCTGACTAAAACTTTTCTATACTACTTTGGTTTGCTCTTCACTTTCGTACTGTTTGGGGTAATATTAATTTTTCCTCTGTGCCCTCCTCGGTGATTTTCAATATGGATCTAAATCGAGAGCTTTTCAATTTGAAAATTAGTTTTAATTCATTCAAAAATATTTGAAAGACGGTTTTTTTGTAATAAAAAAAATACCATATTGTACAGCGGGGACTTTAGAAAGTAACTTGCGATATCGGCAAACTTTATCGAAGTTAAAATATTTCAGCCAAACTTTTTCATCAGCGACAAAACCTCCCTTGAAATTCTCATATTTTCTTAATCTGTTTATCAGTTCCATGCATAAGTTCAAACTGATGTAAGTTCAAAGAACCATAAAAACCATTTTCAATTTTATCCTTTTATTAAATGAAAATTTTGCAATCAAAATTCGTTCAATATATTCATATTGGCAAAAATGCAGAAAATGCACATTTCGTAATGATAGTTTTTTAATTTGGTTCTCTGTCAATTATGGGTTTAATTGACACACATCGTGCGATAATACCTGTTTTTTTATTTAATAAAAAGTTTTTCTTCGTTGGAACAAAAAGTAATCAGTAGCGAGTTGAGAAATATCGTTGTTGCGATGAGTGTCGCAGACGGGAAAGAATGAGAGGGCGGGGAGAACTGGCTTGTGACACGTGTTTCTCATGTGTGTTATGTCAACCGCGCGCAGAACGCAAAAAAATCATATCGGCGCGATTTCGGTATGTACGAAATCCCGTCAAGCCGCGCTGCATACATATTGTTGGTTTGGCAACGCCGAGTGGTTCAAACGGCTTGAGCAAAATCTAAGTGCATGCATATACTCGCTTCGAGTTACTAATCCACAAGCTCCAACAACTTTTTAATATTCAAATTAAACATCTCCGTCGGAAATTATATTGATGAAAAATTTGAAATGCAAAATTTAACTACGAATATTAATGTTAAAAATAATTCTTATAAAACATACGATAAATGTTGTTCCATCAAAAAATTATGTTTCTCAATTTACGCTTTTTCGCAAAAGTATTTAATTAACGTTGTTGAAATTATATTTGATGTTAATTTTATGAAACGCGCATACACACACAAACATGTTTTGTTCATTCAGTTTTGTTTGATTTTTCATTATTTGAATTAGCTTTTACAAAAAGAAGAAGATCAATTTTGCTCCAAATGAGAATCGACGTTGGTTGAAAACCCGGGAGGGAGAGTGAGAAAGCGGATTAAACAATGAATCTCATACGCATACATAAGCGATGTGTGTGGATCAAGCGACTCGTGAAAATTAATATTCGAGACTGAAGAATGCAATCACTTCTCACGCGCCGATCCGAATTTTGCACTTGAAATTTATTTTCATTGTAATTGCGCCAACGTTTTCATATGTTATTTAGAGCCATTTGGGTAATCTTATTTTTCCTTCTGTTACAGATATGTCCTACAAGCCGCGCCATCCGGTGATTGAGGGTGAGCATACCTTACATACTACACGAACGTTTGTCGAAAAATATTTTTCCTCCATGCCGAATATTTGTGCACTCGTGCATTACATGCTTTTTTTAAACCAAAAATTGTTTCGTTGATCAACGGTTGGAATTTATTTTTTAAAAGAATTACAATCAACGGCAAACATAATTCTTTTTTCAGCCTCTGCGTTCAAAACCCCTTTGATGCAAAAATCGAAACTTTTAGGAAGATAAAATACAAATTTACGACGCCAAATTATTTTTAATCTCGTGGGATTCCGTGAAAAATTATATAGATACGGGGATTATTGTTCGAAAAAATTGGCCGTTTCTATAATTGGAAAATAATATTGCGATTAAATTATTAAGTTCTATACCGTGGGGAGGAATAATAATCGACCTGCAGGCGGATTAGATTGAATTGTATACGAAGATAAGCATCGTCTAAAGAACGATGAGAAATAGTAGAATGTTTCAAATTGGATGGAAGGCGATTTTTTACCAAAGTTCTTCTGTCGAGTATAAGTTTCAAAGTAATCTGTAGAAGATTACTTTTTTAATTATTACAAATTTATAAAACATTTTAAATATGTCTACATATTTGAGGCCATATATGTTTGCATATATGAAATTTTTAAACATAAATGCTTTGTATGTGATTGGATACATACAAGCACATTAACACACTATAGTTATGTAAAAGACGAGCAAACCATTTTATTCACACGTTCATTTACACCCGAAGCCAGAAGCAGACTGACATGTCAACCTCTCTATATTGACATTTAACGATCGCGACATTTGAATTCACGACCCGCAGTATGCAACAATATACAGCTACATATGTTGCTAGATACATAAGAAATTGTTGTATTTTGGATTAAGCGATTTTGCAATCACGAAGGTCTGAGGACACCGCGCTAATTAACGATCGATGAATCGTGGATAGACAACTAGAGTAGTGGTGTATAGGTTTTAGTAAGCGCCGAATCTGTTATTGCGATCGAACACATATTTAGTAGTCGGCTCTATAGCGACAATACACGTGTGCGGACTGGAATTAAAGTCCCTACTGAAATCGGTGCGCGAATGTGTTCGATGGCTCTTTGAGCTAGCACTTGTCTAATTGCCTTGGCAATGAACGCCGTCTACCGCTTCGTACAACTCTATCGACCGGGACAAAGAGATGTCGATTACTGCAAAGGTGCACGGCTTTCAGTGATGCCGTGGATTCATTGCGCTGCACGCTTGTTTCTCTCTGGCAATTAGTCCAACTACACGTTCGTTGATTTTTATAACTCCCTTCTTTTTTTTTTTATTTCCTTCGTAACCCCGTTGTTTTAATTAAAATAAAACATTAAATTTCCAGGAGAAACTTAAAAGATTCAATTAGTGAAATTGCATTCAATAAATATAAAATATTAAATATATGTTTATTCGAATTGAAAAGTTGAAATAAGTTTATGGAATGTTGAACGCTGAAATAATAATTGCCTTCTTTATAACTTTGAAAAAAATTGATAGAAATGATAATAGGATTTGAGAGAAATTCCTACAACTTCTTTTTCAAAAATAATGTTGATCTTCTTGAAACACGACGATTTGTTACAGTACAAAAAGTACTTACTCCTTTTTTGAGTATAAAAAATCGCTTTTTACAATAAAACAAGGACAGAAAGGAGGAATGAAAGAAAACGAAGTGAAAAAATGTAATTAATGATCCCAGAAGACAGAATTGGCATCGGTTGTTAACGTCGGAGGTAGACAGGGCATTGTCAGCAAAAAGCCATCAGATGCAGCCGAGCTATCCTCGCGAGATAACGGTTAAAACAGCGTCGTGTTTTAGTTAGTCTATTTACACAAAACAGAATGCCTGGTTATATGTACTTGTGTACATAGCCCTGCATGAATTCCGACCAGAAGCACCCTTTTTTTACATGCGAGCATTAGAATTTATGTCTGTCTTACTAAATTTAGGTTGAATTTGACAGAAATACGAGACTCAGACTCTGGTCAATATTAAACCTGTCGCACATTTTGCGATTGATTTGTTTATACAAAAATTCTTACAAAAATACATTTGTAGGAAAATTTTAAATTAAAGAGAGGAGAGTGAGTTTCTTCCCATCTACTCCCTTGAATTGAAACTAAACTAATTAGTAGTGATTAGTAGGTATGAAGTAATAAGTATTCAGTACTTAATCCTTAGTACATTCAATTCAAATTCAATATACAACTGCCGTCACCCATTCGTGGTATCCAGAAAGAATCCGGCCCTATCGAAATTTAGACCATACAATTTTTTAGACACATTTAAACATTATTTTCAAGTAGTGGGGTGATAAGGGATTCGAACCTCCGACCTCCCTGACACGAGCGAGAAACGCTACGCCTACACCACTCTCCTCGGTAATACTAGGTCATTAGAATAACGTAAAGGAAAAAATGCGTCACTGTTTTAATTTGCAACACAATGAAAGTTGAAGCCAAAGTTGAACGTTTAAAGTTCAGAAAAGCATTTTGGAAATTTAATTAGATGTTTGGAAATTTCGTTTTAGAGTTGGTAATATGCAAAGTTTAGTGATTTTAAAACTCGCTATGTGCAATCAGATACGTTAACGGCACTTTGACCCTCGGATCTATGAGTTACTAACATAACGTTTCTAACTATCGAGCGGTGGGTTGTGGTCCACGCTTACACGCGGCAAAGTGGTGGGATCGTTAACTGCCCAGAGGGTGTCGGACGCCGAAATGAATGGAGAGAGCGCGCCCGACAAAAAAGGTCAAGCAAAAATTGCACCAAAAATATTCTAGGACGGGGTGCCGTTACTATAAATCGCATTGTCCCTGTGTGCGCGTCGGGGTTGAAAAAAAAACGTAGCCTCGCGTAGTGCTGCGCGCCGCACACAAGCTGACAAAAAAAAGCCGACCTCGTGCCAGAAAAAATGACACAAACGAATGAAAACTCGATAAATTACGAAAAAACGAAAACACAAAAAAAAAGTCAAGAGACCCTTACGGTTTCAGGTCCGCCCGGTCCAGCAATAATTGCGGATATTTTGTTTTTCAACCACCGCAAAATAGACCTTCGGATTTAAGAATATCTTTTTCCTTTTTTAGGAAATCTCTGCTGGATTGTTTGTAATGTTGATTAAAAAATGGATAAAGATTCTGCTCATTAGTTCGTTTTGTCGCAATAATATATTGAACTCGAAGGTATAATTATTTTGGTATTACAGGGACAAAAATATACGTACAAATATATGTCGAATATATAAATAATTTCATTTTTTTTCAATAAAATTTATATTAATTTTGCATTGAATTTTTGTATAACTTATTGGCTCCTTATATATATATACACGGATAGAAATGAAGCAGTAATTTTTACTAGTTTTCATCTGAATCGTGTGATGGTACGGACTTTACATGCTATTTCCTAAAAAAGTGATGAAAAAATACTATTCAACTAACAATTTTTGTCAGTTACAGACGAAATTTTACTATTCAATTAGTAATTTTTGTCGGTTACACGAATTTCTACTATTCAATTGACAAATTTTGTCAGGTACGCACGTAATATTACTATTTGGATATCAATTTTTTGGAGCGCCTACATCAAACGTATGTAGGCGCTCTATGTCGTCCAACTCTATTAGGTGGAATAGCTCGGGGCCTAAGTGACCGCGCGCGGAGGAGACCGGGGTTCGAGACTTGACAACTTCATATCAACTTTCTCAGTTTTTTAAAACGAAAACTGAATGGAATGTCAACAGAAGACCCCCCCCCCCCC